>JARUPY010000403.1:0-209206 GCA_029817715.1 Melastoma dodecandrum
TAGGATATGATCATCGGGAGTTGCTTGAGCCCAATTAGGGTGGATGCGGGTTTTTGTTATTACAAGGGTCAACATCATTATCACAGGACAGAGAAAGAAGGGAGAGAATTTCACGGGTCGTGATGGAGAAAAGAGAGGGAGAGAGCTGACGACGACGAACCGGAATGTTGCACTTTCTTTTAATTTGGGCCACCCCTCTTGATCGTTGGAGATCGTGTTCTCCGTTTCCAAGTAATCATCGTTTCGTTATTCATCCCCTGCCTTTGCTGTTCCTCTGCCCGATCTTGCTTGCATTTGCATTTTGCAAATTTGCCTGGGGGCGGGCTCGGGGGGAGGGACGTGATCAAGGCCGATGATGTTTTTTGGTTTTTATTGATTTCCTTCTCTTCTTGGGTTTCAAATGCAAATGTGATCACGAGGTCTAATGCCATCCGTGCGTTTGGAAGTTTCATTGTGTTGTTCTTCCGTTGTTTCCGCACCCCCACAATGCACGGGATTCCCGTTTTTATGCTTCCGTGTATGTCGAACTTGCAGGCCGTGTAAATGGAATTGCGGGGGCGTGGATTTGATTCACCTGCCTTTCCTCTCCCTGCGTGGCTTAGTTCGCGCCTTATAATTTGATTTGCGAAGGAGGGAAAGAGAAGGGAAACCGAGGCTCTGTGTACCCCTTGGTTCAGGTTGTGCTCGGAATATGAGTGTCGTCTCCGGTTTTATCTCGAGGCAAGTCCTGCCGGCATGTGGCAGTCTCTGTTTCTTCTGCCCCGCAATGCGGGCGAGGTCCAGACAGCCTGTCAAGAGGTACAAGAAGCTGATTGCCGACATATTCCCGAGAAATCAGGTTTAACATCTTTGTGCTTCTGCTTGTTATGCCTGGATTAATGCTTACTGTAAGTGGTATCCCCAAGCGGGTTTCGTTCTAGAAAGCGTGGTTTTAAGCTTATAAACTGAGATGGATGGGTACTTGCAAATTTTGCTGGAGGGATTATCAAAAATACTAAAATGCAAATATAGTAAATGATTCGAAAGCTCCAAAGGAGCCCTAAATTCATGCGTGCATGAGTATAACGTCCACTTGAATTGGTCCTTTTTGTTGCATTAGCCTGAAGCTTTGGTTATTAAGCCCATTCATCTCACATTGAGGTGAGACACTAATTTTAATAATATAGCTATTAGCAGGAATTTTCCCTTCTTACTGAAACAACCCATACTTCAATCTGGATTTTGATAAATTTTTTCTGCTAGTAATTATAATCATCTTGTGTACCTTCTCAACTGTGCTGTGTCAGGATGAAGAGCCGAATGACCGAAAAATTGGGAAATTGTGTGATATGCTGCTAAAAATCCCATGCGTATTCCTAAGGTACTACTTTTTTATGAAAAAGAGAGATATCGTCATCTGTGTCGTTAAAAGTTTCAGAAACCGTGTATGTAATTGCTTAGACTTTGGCCATGACATAGTATATGCCCGTAATGAGATGAACAAACTTTTTTTTATTTGACTTGACCAGATTACGGATACTCTGGAGCAAAGGTGTTACAAGGAATTGAGGAATGAAAATTTTCGGGCTACGAATATTGTTATGTGTAATATACAAAAGGTTGATAGTCTCATGTAAGGATCAAATGTGACTCTCCTTGCAATTTTGATCTCTCCTTTGTTTATGCATTTCTCATCGTGTCTCTTATATTCCTATGGTCAAAATTAGGCCTAATTTTTATTATAGAAGGTCAGGAAAACATGTAATAATCCTCTATTCCACTCAACTAAATTTTTGTGCCTGGTAATTTAGCCAGTGATTGAACGTGGTACAAAGTAGACCCTTCTTGTAGAGAGCTCAGATGTTTTGGGATCTATAGAGCAGGGAAGCAGAAACAAAAGTCCAAAACTGTGCGTTCCCTGCATCCAAGAATTTTTTACTTTCTATATTGGGCTCTTGAATTTATGTTGGGAAGAGCTATTTTGATGAAATAACTCCTTTAAGGCATATTATTATGTAAAACTTTTATCGCGTTAATTTTTTTCGTGCGAACATTGTGCCTCGAACTTGACCATTCAATTTGGTTATTGTATTTTCCTCTTTTACCCAAACATACCTACATGGTTAGTTTACCCTAATAAATGGAGCAGTTGTTCCAGTGTCTCCTGTTAAAATACATTCATTCATCAGAGAGAAAAATCTGCTTAGTTCTTGATATAGTTATACTTACCTCTTTTTCTGCAGCCCTCTTTTTTGCGAGTGAGCCTGCTAAGCAACATGACTACTTTGTTGGATCAGACACGACAGGAAATGAAATGAGAATTACAGGATGCCAATACTCTTTTTGAATTTGTAAATAAACAGGTGTCCAACACATATACAGCAAAACTTTTTTGTATATTGGTATTGAAGCTGTAACTGTTTTGGTCTCTACAGCGAGCTCATATTTCTTGTCCTACTTCATTTTGTAGAAAGATGAGACATATATGTTTAATACACCTTGAAAGCTTTATTCCAAAGCTATGTCAATTAGCTCAAGAAGATTGAGAATATGAAAAGGTGCAAACGTATCCGATCGGCCAGTCTACAAGCATTGTCTGCGATGGTATGAAGTTCGTACTTTTGGTGGCTTTTGTTTTAGTTGATCTTTGTGGTCTATATGAATTGTGAAAAGCTTAGAGGACATCATAACAATGCAGTTCCATCTAAGATTGGCTCCCACAATGATAGACAGTTGACAACAAGGGAATATCTTTGAAAAAAATATGAGGAAGTGAAATCTTTAGATACTTTTTGGTCTCAATGGAATAACAGCGAACCTTCCGAGTCATTGCTCGTAGTGATTGAATAGATTAAGGTTCTCAATAGTAGCTTTCCCCAAGATTGGGATAAACCTGAGAAGCTCAAATATTATGTTGTGGAGTGGTAGGATGGGTCAGATGAATGATATAGTGGCATCTAGGGTGCCATATTAAATTTCATGAATGGTTTTCAAAGATAGCTTTCCTTGTTCTGACTTGTCAATTCTTATGATTACTAAGAATCAGCATTTTCCGGCAAAAAGGGTGAGCATAGTTTGAGTGGAATTATTATATCTTTATAATCCTTCTCTTTGGTTCTTTGTAGTCCTTTTAAGTTGCCTGGCATTACAACAGAATATGTAATCTGCGGAATTTGCTCTAAGTTGCGCCTAGTTTGAGTAAAATTATATTGCCTTATTGTTCCCCTTTGCAGATTTGTGTTTTATGGGGAATATTCTCATATTTCAAGCCGAATTTGAACAATGTAATGCGTGCTAATTGTGATTATGAGCCATATGTCCACAAACTTAGAAATGGAAATGCACGGAACTTTATATGCAAATGGTGACATAACTTGGAAGTTTTCCATTTGTTGTCAGCCTTTTTTATTGTTTTCACGATGTAACATCGAGCTATAATGTGTATAAGAATTTCCTTCAGCTTTTTACTTCACTGCAATCGCAAATGCAGCACATAACAGGCTGAAATTGACTTCTCTTTTGGAAGTCTGTTTAATATTCTTTTTGGGAAGCTATTTTTAATCAATACAGTGTGACACCATGCAGATGTATACGACCTAATGGAGTTGGTGTGCTCATATAATTCTAAGCTTTATGTGTTTAACAGGCTCCTTGCATTCTTTGTTGTTTTTACTTAGGTTGTTTCAGCTGTATTGGAAAAACTACCAAAATTCTACCGAAAACTTCAGACCCCAACCATGTCCAGCGAGGTTTACAAAGTAGGTGGGTGCCACAGGGGCTAAAAAACTGGGGTTATGTTTCTTTCTTTTTCGTGAAAATCACAATAAAGGTTCCCTCTTTGACAGGGATCTTGTTGAGAACAAAGACAAAGCTAATGATATTCTGTGGATCATGCTGTTGTTCTTAATTCCATTTGTGCTTGTCGAAATTGGACAGGGAAGATGCTAAAGACCCCAGCTTTTGGTCCCATGCTTGTATCAATAACATGACCAAGTTAGCAAAGGAGGCTACAACTAATCGACGCATTTTAGAATGGTCTCTTCCGGTTTTTTAGTAGTGGTGATTCTTGGTCTTTGGAACGTGGTTTTGCAATCCAAATTCTGAAGGATGTGCAGCAGTTGATGGAGAGTTCTGGTAGGGGGCTCTACCTGAGTGGTCTCTCTTCTTATTACAATGTACTTTTGGTATATTCCATTTTGGGTATGCTTTGGTATGATATCACATATGTGGGGTATAGTGTGAGACTTTTTTTTTTGGTAGACAAGGATAGCGTGCATTCATAAGCGTTAGGGACTTTAGGTTACAGAACCAGAAATGTATGGGATGTCCTCATGCAGTAAATCCAAAAGAAAAGTCTGGAGTGAGATGGCTCTCCTCCTGCTTCAGAGCTTCCTTAGCTAATTTGTCTGCAACCTTGTTTTGCCCCCTCGCTGCGGGTATAGTGTGAGACTGGACACATTAACAAGTTTCTCCTTTCTTGAAACATGGAGGGGGGGGGGGGGGGGGGGGGAGACTTGAAACAGCCTCTTTCTAAGTATTTGCAAGGGCAAGGTTGCATACATATACTCTCATCCTCACCCTACCCCCCTTTTATCTTGCATCTGCCTATGTTTTAAATGGAAACCTGGTTACATTTCAGCATCTTTATTGACAGGACAGAGTACACACTTTCTGCTATCCGCTTTAATAAAGCATCTTGGATCATAAAAATGTCCTTAAAGACCCCAGAATGCAGATCGACATAGTCGAGGTCACAACATCCCTTGCTCAACATGCACAGGTCGAATCTTCGGTGGCCATCATAGGAGCAGTGAGTGATGTGATGAGACATCTAAGAAAAAGCATGCAGTGCTCTCTTGATGATGCGAATCTAGGAGCTGATGCCATCAAATTGAACAGAAAAATTTCAGGATGTGGTGGATGAATGCCTTGTCCAGTTTGTCACTTAAGGTTTGTCCCATCATAACTATGCACTTGATGTGATAATGCTTGCTCTCCTCTCTTGCCCATGGATCAGACCATAGTTTCACTATTGTCATTTGGATTTCTTTGACCACACAATGCCCTGTTTCTGAAAATAATAACAGGTTGGAGATGCTGGACCAATTCCTTGATCTGATGGCTGTAATGTTGGAAAACATCTCAACTTTTATAACTACAGCGAGACCTACAGTCTCAGCCGTTTATCGCACTGCACAGATTGTGGCATCTATGCCGAATTCATCATACCAGAACAAGGCAAGAAATTCTTCCCTTGTTTTTTATCAGGCTTTCTTTTTTGTCATTTTTGACCTGTTAAACCAATAGAGACCAAATTGCAGGCATTTCCCGAGGCTTTGTTCCATCAGTTACTGCCAGCTATGGTCCATCCAGATCATGAAACAAGAATTACAGCTCACCGCATCTTTTCTGTTGTCCTGGTGCCATCTTCAGTGTGTCCCTATCCCTCCTCTGCAATCCCAGATTTGAAGAAGGGATCAGATCTATTGAGGACTTTATCGAGAACGGTCTCTGTATTTTCTTCTTCTGCTGCGCTTTTTGAGAAGCTGAAGAATGATATGGTTTCCTTAAAAAGAGAGTGCCTCCCCTGATGATAAGAATAAAGCAACAAAGGAGGGTGATGGAAAATCTAATAACAATGGGATGCTGCAAAGATTGAAATCATCCTACAGTAGAGCATACAGCATGCAGAATCCTCCTTTGCAAACCATCTGAAGGAGACAATACTGTCAGTCAATCCGACAAGGAATATGTAAGTTACCACATCCTGTTGGGCTGGTCGGCATTTAGGTAAAAAAAAAGGAAAGCATTAATCGTGGCAGTGCATGCTTATTGATTTTTTCTAATGTCAGTTAATTTTATCAAGGAAAAAAGACCAATACTTTTGTCTTTATTCTTTCTGATTTGTTCTTCAAGCAAGAGGTAATTGGTCTCCTGGGCGTTTACTACCCATAATTAGTTATTGGAATAATTTATAAAAAAGAAGAAAGAAGAAGAAGAAAACAGCAATCAGTGTGAACTGTTAATGTGCATCCGTAATGTTGTTTCCCCTGTTTACTGTGTGTTGTTTCCCACATTTCTCTTAAGTCAGAAAGTAAGTATTGGTCCTTCTCTGAAATTTGTACGACCTCTTGTATAACGAGAGTTTAACTGGCTTGTAGTAGGGTGACTGGCGAGGTTGAACAATTTTTGGAAAATCTAACCAATTATAATTTACGCGTATTTAATAGTTCTCTGGGATAACTCTTGGTATAAAAGGAGATCCATCTGGAATCCGTATCTCTAATATGTTAAAGATGTCCCATGTGAGATCTATTTCTTCAATAACATTATTATGCTCCTTTTGACACTGTCGAATTCCCTTTTTCAGGAACCTGTTTACCTCAGGTTGAGTAGCCGCCAGATTACTCTTTTGCTTTGTTCTTTATGGGCTCAATCTATCTCCCCAGAGAACATGCCTGAAAACTATGAAGCTATTGCTCATACATATTGCCTGGTCCTGCTGTTCTCTAGAGCCAAGGTACAGCTGCATTAATATGTTAAATAGTTTATGGATCCGCTGCACGACAGATCCACAAAAAAAGATAGGGTTTTTCGGATTTTTTATTCTTGGCATGTCCTGTAATGTCTCGCTGGAATATTGTGAGGCACACGGTAACAAAGTGATGGGCAAAAAGATCCGCCCAAACAGAAAATGGAACTTATGTGGCTTCTAATAACAAGTATTTTTGTTTTGCAGAATTCCAGTAATGAGGTTCTTGTTCGAAGTTTTCAACTTGCTTTTTCATTGCGTGATGTATCTCTTAAAGAAGGAGGTGAGACTTAAAATTATTGGTTCCTTTAAAAGTACGATGGATTGTTCTTCAATTATACTGTTACTGCCATGGTCTCTGGTGGTGCTTTGATCATATAAATAGAACTACCCCTTTGGATACTCTTTGATTTTTTTTTTGGAATACTGGTTCATGTATCTGGATGTGGGATTGACCAGACTCTGTTAAATGTGATCTGGGGCTGTTTCACTGCCAAGTCATCTTGGTATTTTTGTTTTGGTGATACTACTTTGTGCTGGCCCTATCTCAGAATTTCATTGTGGTTGCCTTTTTAGTTCTTCCTGCTGTTTATGTTTAGTCTTTCTACATGCATTTGACTTTGCAGGACCATTGCCACCATCAAGGCGCCGGTCTCTATTTACCTTGTCAACTTCAATGATTGCTTTTTCCTCGACAGCATATGGAATTTTTCCGTTGGTTCATTGTGCAAAGAGCACTCTTACAGAAAGAACGGTGAGAGCTATTCCTGATTTCTCTTTTTCAACTTTGCTGGTGACTTTCTATCTTTGATCCTTGTTTTTTAACTGTGAATGTTTATAGACCCACATCAGGAACATGTTTAACATATCCACAAATTTCCAGATGGATGAATATGAGAATGTGCCTTTTTTGGTAGAAAAAGGAGTTCATAAATTAGTCAAAATAGCATCTAGATTACATCAAGATAGCCTTCGGGTACACCGTTGGTATCAGAAGACGGTATATCCCTATGTAGTACATCTATTACAAAATCTGGTGGATTTTGGCACGATAGTAAAATTGTTCCTTTACTTACCCTTTGGTCATGGGTTTGAGCTATTAAAGTAGCTTTTTTGAAAATAGTTTGTGAGGATATGGCGAAATAGGTGTACGTCAATCTTTTTATATCCCTGGGCTAGTCCAGGAGTTCATCACTTCAGGAAAGTCTAGTGTTTGATGCTGCTAGTGGTTCTATTGAATTTTATTCAAAGTGACACCTTCTGGTTATCTCATAAATTATCAGGCCGACCCTTTCTTGCGGTTGATTGAAGACGGGAAGTTGCAGGCCGTGACTACGGAATCGGGATTTCAGAAACATGCTTATGGATCTGAGGAAGATGACAATTCTGCATTACAATCTCTCTCCCAGATACAGTTAGCAGATGACCAGACGAGAGCATTCTTAGCATCAGGAGTCTTGAAGAGCCTGGGAGATTTGCCAGAAGTAAAGGATTTGCTTTCCAACTCAATCTGGGGCTGTTGTAATGGATTTTTGGCTTCTCCTCTGTTTAGCATTGCCTTATTCTTGTGCGCTTTGTGCAGCCTGAGCTATCCACGTTAGAGGAGCATCTGCTGGCTGAGTTTTTACCTGATGATGTTTGTCCTTTGGGATCTCAATCGGTCATTGATGCTCCATGCAAGACATATGAGATTGAAGAAAAGACTGGTGAATTCAAGGATAAGGTAACTATCCACTGCAGTGAACTTGACTTTTGGGAGTTTAGTAGGTGGTGTTTATACTGAGTTTATTACTTCCTATGCTGCCCAGCCTCAATTGTTGCTCCCCGTAGAGGATGATGCTATTGGAGATTCATTTGAAAGCCAAACCAAGCTGAATTCAAATATGAGCAAGGACATGGCAAACATTTTGAGCATAGACCAGCTCCTTGAATCCGTATGTTATCTCTAGATGTAACTTCTTTTTTTTTTTTTTTTTGGTAAGCAAAGAAGGTAGCATTAGAATCAACGTTTGGGGTTTAGGTTACAGAAGTCCTAGCACATGAAATGTCCCCATGTAGGGTGTCCAAAATAAAATCTGGGGGGAAAACAAAGGTGGTAGGGATCTCCTCAAGGTTGAGTGCTTCTTTGGCCAGCTTATCCGCAACCTTGTTTTGTCCCCTCCCGAGATCACCCAATAGCGACCTGCACTCATCTAGAATATGTGCGATTATAGGTTGAGGAGGTTCTTCTGCATTTAGGAACTTGACTAATCTTGTGGCATCTGTTTGGATGGCCAGCTGCTTGATCCCTAAGTTTGTAGCTAATTGTAGGCCCTTGTATAGAGCTGTGGCTTCTGCAAGCAGGCTATTCATGTTTGGGTTCCTGTCGCAATATTCTCCAATCCAGCACCCGCTCTGGTTCCTGATTACTCTGCCTAGTCCCACACTTAGATCATTTGCTTTCATTGTTGCGTCTGTATTTAGGGTATATGGTAGGTTGGCATCGCTTTCCAAATTCCCCATTGGCTATTTAGTGTTCCTGATATAGCTTGGTCCACTTTATACCTCTTACTCCCCAGATTTGCTTGTATCTCAGCTGCTCTCTGCATAATCTGAGCATGCGCATCCTTGTTCTTGTCTGGCTTGCCAAAGGCAATGCTATTCCGTCGTGTCCATAGATGCCAAATGATAGATGTGAAGATTGAGTTTAGATTATGAATTGGTTCCCATCATTTAAAAAATTCAGGTAGTTGAGACGGCACATCAAGTGGGAAGGTTTTCTGTATCAACTGGCCATGATGTCTCTTACAAGGAAATGGCTGGACACTGTGAAGCGCTTCTGTTGGGAAAACAGCAGAAGATGCCAAACTTCAGCAATCAGCCTGCGCGACCTTGTGAAGTTAACATGGGTAGTTGTTATAGTAATGATGGCAACCACAAGGTAAGTTTGTCTTCCCCTCTTCCACTTTTCAAATAAGACGTTGGCTTTATCCCACCCCCTACCCAAAATAAATAATGTTTTCTTTGACGTGATTATGAATGTGACGAAGCTAAGAGAAAATTTGCAGGCTGGTAATCCATTTATTGACGAAGATTATGACACTAGTGCCCAAATGGCTGCTTCTGAGCACAATCCAAATGGCTTCAGACTACCTGCATCCAGCCCGTATGACAACTTTCTGAAAGCAGCTGGCTGTTGAGCATGGAACAAGGTGGCTGGCAGTATGTTGCCATGAGCTAAGTCCCATTCAGTCACGGATAGCTTCAAGGGGGTTGAGGCTCTCGTCGTGACTTATGGTTGGAGACGGTGAACGCATCGCCGAGGTTGTCTGTCACTCAATTATTCCTTATTACTTCGATGCTTTATGGAATGTCACCAAGTGACTGACACAAGCGATGCAGGAGAAGGCAGCTTCACTGGTTGAGGATTTTTCTTTTTCTTTTTTTTCTTCAGTAATTCCAAGTTTAAAAACATGTAAAGGTATGGAGGTAGGCCCTTTTTTAAAAGAGTTCCACCAATTCCCATCTTTATTTGAACTTTTCTTTTGGGTTGTAACTGGTACTCTTGCATTGTGTAGTTCTTTCTCCCTGCGGAACATGTAACACGTTCGACTAGTATACAAAAACTTGTGTTTCAAAATCATGCCGAGCTTTCTTACTTCTTACTATTATTTCAATGAATAATTTGTGAAGTATATAAAAAAAGGTTTGGAATGATTTCCCGAGTTTCAGCCGTGACTTATATTTGAGGAATTTTGAAACCTATTAATGTTTTTGACCAATTTTTTTTTTTAAAGGAGAACATGTCAAACAGTTGAATGCAACTTCACCACTCTTTAAACCTTTGAATAAAATTGGTGATGTGAACTTAATTTAGATCATATGCTAAAAGATTATTCCTCATCATCAAGATGATCAAACCCTGATCAGTTTTAACCTCTTATTACATGTTATAACGGAGAAGCAAAAGCATGGTTTAGATGCCGCCGCTTTGAGTGCCCTCCTTCGGGGGGGTCCTACTCGACCGCCTTGAACAGTCCGCTGGCCCTTAGCTTCCCCTCCTTTCCTCCACCTTCAGCTTGTACCCTGCCTTCACATGGCACTCACTTGTCATCTTGCGTATGCATCCCCCCTCCAGGAGCCACCTCAAACTTAACCTTGTAGACAACAGACTCCACCTTCTCGGAATCGACATTGCATCCAATGAGGGTGCATTTGCCGTACAGCCTCTCGGCATTGAGCATGTCTCAGCTTGCCGCCAGTTTTATCATTGAATCATGGAAACAAAGTCATCTTCGATCATTTCCCCAACATTTCAGGAGGTTACGCTCGTGGGCCAGATGATTCACTAACCATTGACAAGGTTAGTCTGCTTGATGCTGCCGACACCGCCATCACCCTCGAGGAACTTGACATGTTTTATGTCTCCTATGAATAGGCGAGAAGCCACGAATCGGGTTGTTGGTCAATGGAAGATGGTGATGAGGAGAGTAGAGAGCGATTTCTCTTATTTATACAGGGGTAAAGTACTGGTATTTTTGTTGGCCCTCAAACTTTGAATGCTCATAGCACCCCATGACAGACTAATCCAATAATAATAACACTAGTAAAATAACACTATAAGGTCGAGTCTCTTCTTGACCGAGGTCTATAAAGATATATGGTTGGTTTCTCTAAAACGATTTTACTTTTTAATATTTCCAACATATTGCTTTCGGTTGTTTCGGACTGTGACTTTGAAATACAAAGAAGACGTAGTTCGAAACAACGACAATTGAGAAAATATGAAAAGTCGCGGTCCTAAATCCTAAACCCTAAGCCACGACTATGTAACAGTGATCATAACATAAAAAGGCTATTTAGAATCGTGACTTTCAGAGTAGATATAGTTCACGTTTTGGAGCTTTGTTCCAATTTAACCTTGTTTTTCAAAATAATTCGCGAAATGACCTCGTCAGTTTGGAAATTCGTAAAATAACCTTGTAAAATCGGCCTTTGAAAGGCCGACTTCAATTCCTTAAAAAAGTCGGCCTTTGAAAGGCCGACTTCGTGAATAATATAAAAAAAAAAAATTTTGGATGAAAGTCGGCCTTTGAAAGGCCGACTTCCACTGAATAGGAAAAAAAAAACAAGGAAACGGGGGATTGTGGGGGATTTGGGGGATTTTTTTTTTTATTTGATGGAAGTCGGCCTTTGAAAGGCCGACTTCCCTAAAATTTTTTATTTTTATTTTTATTTTTATGAAGTCGGCCTTTCAAAGGCCGACTTCTTTAAGAATTTGAGGTCGGCCTTTCTAAGGCCGATTTCACGAGGTTATTTGCGGAATTTCGAAATTGACGAGGTTATTTCGCGAATTATTTTATAAATTAAGGTTAAATTGGAACAAAACTCTCACGTTTTGGAGGGACCGACTTAGGAGCACTTGTGAATTTTTCCAGCTTTTTGGGAGTTTGGTATCCGACAGTCCACAGCCGCGACTTTACTGGAACACCACAGTCCTGGACCACAAAACAGGAGCTCTTCGAAAGTTTTTAAAATTTATAAGTCCTCAGAAGTCGTGGAAATGGACTTTCAAGAAAAGGGGTGATGATCTCTTGATTGACGCAACCAACGCGATATAACCATGATATGACTTCATCACCACCAACGTCGATCAATTATTGAGTTTAACTCCTCGAGTATCACTTAAGGCTCTAAAAGACTTCTGGTTACCGCTTTCTCAGCTAACACAACTCATATTCGGGAGTTCGTCATTATAGCAAGACCAAGAAGAGCAACAATTACCACCACTTCGGTGTTATGTAAGAAGGAATAGAAGAACTGCTGGAAGACTCGCACGAAATGAATGATGCATTTTATTTGGCCAATCGTTCTCGATTCATGATATTAGCGTTCCTTCGTTAGACTTTTTACAAGCATATTATGCTAGGTTGTTTGATATAACCGTTAAGATTTAACTTATTTGAAGTGGGGACTTTTCTTTATGTATGTTGTTTGTGGAGAAACTTATATGAAGCGCGATCATGAATTTTATAAGTCGTCGCGGTCCCGCAATTAACTCGGGCGTGGGTCACACTATTCGGGACATCATTTTACGTCGAAGGATGTTGTCCTTGACCGCGATATAATTCAGACAGCAGAAACGCAAAGAAGCTACTTGATAAATTTTGTCCTTGACCGCGATATTATTCAGACACCTGAAATGCAAAGGAGGTACTTGATAAATTTTTCTTGAAGTGTCTGTAACACGGGGTTCTGAACCGTCACTTTTGAGGACTTTGACATTTTGAAAGGTTTGGGGAGCCCTCTCATGTCACGGTCCAAGACTGTGGTATTTCGCTAAAGTCGTGATTATGGACTATGGGACACAAAGGTCTCAAAAAGTTGAAAATTTCATAAGTGCTCCTAAGCCACGACCCCAAAAGAGCGTTTTAATGTTATGATCACCCTCTATTATAAAGTCGGGTTCTTTTAGCGTAAACGTTGTCCCAGCAGCGACCTCGCCCAAGTAAGTTCTTTCAGGTTAAGCCCCATCCTTCCCCTTTCATTATTTTGGTTAGGGCACAATCTTAATATCTCTCTGTCCAGTAACAATTCTTACGACGAGTTCGCTGAGTTTTGTTTCAAAATATTGTTGTCCAAAATTTCGAAAATTCTTGTATACCGTCCCGAACTCGAACTCTAAGAGTTCGACTTTGATTTATAAAGAAGTCGAACTATTAGGGTTCGAGTTCGGCATAGGCAAGGCGAAGTTGAACTCCAAGAGTTCGACTTCATGTACGATGGGACGACCCCACATGAACTCAAAATCTAAGAATTCGACTTCGCCAGTACGATTAACTTAGAAAAATTTTCTAAGTGTTGGAAACCGTTTGCTCTCTGATGAAACTCGAACTCTAAGAGTTCGTCTTGCTTATACCGAACTCGAACTATAAGAATTCGACTTCTTTGTAAATTGAAGTCGAACTCTTAGAGTTCGAGTCCAGGGCGGTATACAAAAATTTTCGAAACTTTAGACCGTCAATTCAGAACTATTTTCGGACTAACGGTATTTTGGAACAAAACTCCGAGTTCGCCTTCCCTGGACACATTTTTACTTGGTGTCGCGGTACCTAACCGTGACATTGACTTAACTTGGCCGGTATCGCTGGGAGAAAACTTGTCCGTAGCCACTGCCCTACTTCAATGCCAGAAAAATTTAAACTAAGATACGGATATTTTTTTTTCTCCAAGTGTTCTAAACACGACATTCTGGACTGCTCGAGTACTTAGAAATTTTAGAAAGTACGGAGAGCCCGGTGTCGCGATCTCGAGTGTGGTAATCAACTAATGGCATTGTTGAGGATTGTGTCCCAAAAGTTTGAAAAAAAAATCACTGGGAGAAGAGAGTCAGGGCGGAACAACGACGACGACGAGGTTCCAGAGACGAGTGAGGATACCCCCTTCCTTCGCCATTCCTCGTCAGCCCCCTCCTAGTGATCGGCAGCCGCCGCCTCTTCCTCCGTTCCGGGCTATGCGGCCCAGAAATCAGCTTGAAATACATTGAGATTTGGGGTTTCGGTAATTGAATTTGGGGTTTGGATTAGACCGGCCGGGACTTTGTCGTTCGATCTGCATGTCCAGAGGCCAAACCCCAGACCCAAGTCAGACAAAAGTCTAGGCCCATAACGTAGGCCCAAATAAGCACATAAATATAACCCTTAATTAATATCAAGCCCTAACTAGACCCCACCTAGCCCAAGCACAAGAGGTTGGATCGAAAGCCCAAACATAAGCCAAATTATGGGCCCAATCCAGGTCATGATAATAAGCCCATATTTAAATTCCAGGTTCAGCCCAGTGCAGGTCTTAGACCTAATTGGGCTTAGGCTTACGCCATAGGCTGGGCCTGAGTTTCCATCTCACTTTGGACGGTCTCTGGAATGGGCCTTCACTTATGTCGTACTATTGATCGCCTGGACATCAAACTGGGCTAAAAGAAATATGACCGCCTCAAAATACTTGCGACTTGACTTAATTCGAAACCACAAATTTTAGTTACGAAACCCTAAATTTCTATTATCTCCACACCGGTTGAACCGGTACTAAGCTATTAAACCGCCTTCACGAAAAATAATTGACTCCTTTTGATATTGTGCACACTTCGATAGGACTTCTGGGACATATAGAGCATTGTCGGAGAAGTCTTCTTTCCTTAGCAACGACTCCGGAATGATGGACGGACAAGCGAATGGAGGGAAGAGAAGGCATTGGCAGTTAGCATCATACGAATACCTCAAAAGGAAGGGAGAAGGTGGCGCCCCCTTCATGAACATGATTTGCTCCTCCTCCTCCTCCAAGGTTGATAATGTACCAGCAAGATCTCCCACCTCGGGACGGTAACCTCCTTCCCGTCCGCCACCTCCCCTGATCAACCGAGAGAACCGGCGGCAAAAATGAATTGGACTGGGCTCGGATCAAAATGGGCTTAATATCCTAAGTAAGATTGGGCCGTAAATTCAGATTAGATTGGGTCTATTAATTCGACCTCTTTTACTTGGTGGGTTAGGGCTGTGTTGGACCTGTTCAGGGCTTTATCTTAATTTAAGATTACATGGGCTTACATTGTTAGGCCTGAACTTGGATCCGACATCTGTGGGCTTTAGGCCTCCGGGCTTGCAGATAGAAGAAGAATTAAATAGTGGTCCGTACAGAAAACAATTCCGACCTGACTATTATCGAGACCAAAAGAATTAAATACATTTGGAGCCGATTTCTGTGCTGCACAGGTTCGTACCATCCAGAGCAGTTGGGGATTGTCCTTTCTAAGGTAGGGGAGGATAGATTCGTGCCCGGAATAGGGACACAGAGATGGATAGAATTGAAAATCTTTTTTACAAAAGAACCAAACCAGAAAGAAGAAGACAATGAAGAAACGAAGAAGCATAATCGCGAAGAAAACTCCAGTTTAACAGTTGATTCCGCATTGCTCAATGCTGGGGCCGACCATCCGGGTGGCGAAAGGGTTGACGTGTAGCCAAAGTAGTGAAAAGATGGAGGCTAGCAACACTGACCACACCAGAACGATTGTTGGCAATCTGTTCCTGTTGCTCGTCAGTCCCCCTACAAAGGGGAGGAGATGGAGAATCACGGATGACGCCAACACCAGCTTGCAGAACATCACGCTCCATGCCTGGTTGCCGTTGCTTATTGCCGATGAAATCCCCGCAACGATCGCCACCAGGTTTATCATCAGGAGGGCCATTGGTGGTATCAGTAGGCTCGTCCACCTGAGGATATATGGGTCGGAAGAGGGCGGTTCCTTGTTGACACTGGACTCATCGTGAGATGAGTGGACTTTAATGTCGATGTTGAGGAGAACTTTGATCAACCCATGTACCACTGCAAAGAGATGAGCCGAGACGGCAACTATCACTGAGAATTGTTTGTTCCTCCACCATTCATGGATCCCGATCTCACCCCATCGCATTTCCAATACGTTTGTTGCCAGGATTGTAAAGAAAAGAGACGTCAAGGCAATGCAGCCTGTTATGTCGATCTGTGATCAGAAACTTTCATTAAACCTGCTGTAAATACATTATGAATTATATTCCGAAGAAATGACCACCAACCTGTGGCAACACGAACTTCCCGGAGAATAGGCAGAGTGATGGCAAAATGCAAAACACGACCAGTGGCAAAGCAGTGAGCGGATAAACAGTACAGTTGATGTATGCGAATCTCTGAAGCAGCTTTAGCCTTCCATCACAACCATTCCATAAGGGGCAGTGCTGGCTAAAGAGGAGGCAGATCGAACCTTTTGCCCAGTCATGTGATCGGTTCAGACGTTCCAAAAGATTGACGGTAGCCAATTCTCTGAAGGCAGGGATTCTTGGTGTGCAGTATATAGATCTCCAACCTAGGGAGTGCACCTTTAGTCCAACGAGGAATTCCTCAGAACCAGAACCATAAATCCAACCTATCTGCACAATGAATTTTCAGAAGAAACACGTTAGTCATAGTTATTTGTGCTGATTAAAAAAACGAAGAATCTAAAAGCCCACCAGGCAATGCGAGTTCCGGGAATTGTAAATATTTAACTCACTTCTCTTCCCCATTTGGTGTCGTCTTCGTATCCACAGCTGATAACTTGGATAGCCTCCCTGAGGAGGGATTCCAGAGTTAAAAATTGTGAGATGGTCCCATTTCGAAGTGGTACTGACTCGATGAATCCTTGAGATTTTCCGAACAGCTTTTGCTGATGCAGTTGCAACTCGTCTTGGTTTGCTTCTTCAGTTGGCACCAATTCTCGAATGCTATCTACGTCGGATATCGGCATCCGAGGAGCTCTTTGCTTTCCCAGCAATTCCATTTCTGATTCCTTGCTTAAGTTGGAATCCATGTTCCTTGATCTTCCCAGGCATGTTTTGAGACAATTTCGCTTTCCATGTTTGATTTTCCTTGGAGCCTCGTAACCATACAAACATCTGCGGTTGAAAACGCATGCCGTGCCAATGTATAACGGGCCTTGGACACCATCTAGGCATCGTAGATTTACCTGCAGTTAAAGACACGTAAAGAAACTGATATATCTGCACTAAGGAAAAGTAAGCTTCCACCAGGTCCAAAAGACAGAAGAACTTGCATCGAAGAACACGTTGTTGCGACTCTCAAAGCTGTTGTTTCTATCTGTCCTGTCAAGTTTCAGGGGGAATTGAACGAAAGCTGTGTAGTCCCCGTACTTGGGATCCATGAGAAAGCACATTGCTTCCTGCAACGCCTTGCTGTTATTTATGTACTGGCTACAGTCTAGATTCAATATGAATGGTGAGTTTGTGAATATTCCGGACACACGGACCTGCATTTATAAAGAATCCCGTGAAAGGTGCCGTTAGATCTCCATTTGCACGGTTTAGTTATCGCATAATGGTCGCACATACTATAAGGACTCACCAGTGCGTTCATTGCTCCGGCCTTCCCGTGATGTTGGAAACCCGGTCGAATCTCACGAGACACGTAAATCAGCCTTGGAAGCACCTTCCCGTCCGCGTCATGCCCCCCGCCTTGGCCTAAAAACACCTGAATTATGCCAGGATGATCGCGTGCATTATTCCCAGGCCATGGTGTACCGTCTTTCATGACCCATCCTTCACGAGGAGCCTTCTTCGCCCTTGCTACGAGTCTGTTCAAATATACTTTGAACTCTTCGTACTCTCTCTGCAAGTCGGATGCGTACACGCTGTCAACCCACATCATTAACAAGATTAAAAAAAGTCTAAAAGTTGTGGTAAACACAATACCTTCATCGCTCGGCGGTCCTTGATGAAAGAGGGATGGACCTTGTTCCTCAAGTAGTCAGCACTGAGGGAAAAGTACTGCTCCGGAGAACGGGGCTCAATGCAGTATTTCTTGCAGAAAGGAACCCATTTCTTCGCAAACTCCGCCATTTCTTGCACAGCCTCAAACGTCAACATGGAGGATCCTTCATCAGAAATGTAGCATGAAATCTTATCCAGTGGATAGTCCACGGCAAGAACAGATAGCAGAGTGTTGGCCGTCATGATTGGAGATTCTCTCCTGGGATCAGCTGCCATGACGATGACATCAATGCCAGCAAGCTGAGAAGGCTCTCGCCTGTTGTATCTGCCATTGCGATTTCATTATTTACATTTTTTTTCAGTACAATAAATCAAAGCGGGGCAAAAAGAAAAAAAAAAAAGAAGAAGTTGGTTTTGTCGAGTTATTGTCATTTGCCTCACAGCCAGACGCTCGAGATAGGTCTCGCGTTTCACTGGCCGCCATTTAGTGAGCTGCTCGAGAATCCAGGACATGGCCAACCAGATCTCACAGACCACGCTCATCAACCACAGGACGTAGGCATTGCGAACAGGATTTCCCAACCGCCAATAGAAGAAAAGGCCAAGCGCCGCAAACCGGAATGCGATGACCATGCGGTAAGGATTTATTAGAGGAGGAGGAACCGGGACCTTCCTCGAAAGAGGCTGCCGTGTCTCATCGTTCCTATGATCGAAAACCGAAAGATCACATAAGCCAACACCTCCCGCCCAGTCATTTTTCTTTCAAAAGAATAAACGGTATATAATTCCCTAACTTACAGCAGGGAGGCATCGAAATCCGACTCCCGTTCAGTATCGGCATGAGAGACGCAATCCTCACCAAGACTCCAGACTCCACTTTTAACCATGCTATGGCCGTACATTTCATCCTTCCAGGCCGCGCCATGGTAAGCAGAGGACGATCTGGACCTTGCCGAGCTATCCATCCCAGACTTGCCACAATAGCGATCACAGCACCGTGGTTTGCTTGCTCGGTATTATATATAAAAATGGCGGGAAATCGGACTCGTGGATTATAACCCTTTATCGATCAAAGAACACGCAAAAAGCGGATGCTTTTCCCTGGTTCAAAGGAAGGACAAGAATCCTGTGCTTCCTTCAGTCCCCAGAACAGAACATATTTGTGTGTCGTTCATTTTGTTTGATTCATGGGAGATTATGATGATATGATTAGGCGATAACCCTTGTTTTTCTTTTCATCTTCTGGGTCGTGTTTTTGGCTTACCGAGTGAAAGCAACATTTGAGGCACGTTTCCATGTCATTCGCCTCGGAAATTAAACAGAACCAAGTATAATATGTTACATAACACACATTGAGTCAATACTTAGATTATAAGGTTCATCATCAACCAACATGTTTGATTAGGAATTGGGATGAAAGAATTTATGATTTTGAAAGAGCATTTGTTATTGTGTTTTGAATTTTGGATCTTTTTTAAATTGGGCTATTGGAAGCCCACTCGATCTATTTATGGACTAAGCCCAATAAAATCAAATAAAATATGGACATAATGTGATGTTGCGAAATGATATGATCATGAAGTCTATTTTCTTACCTTCAAGAATCGCGGCCGGTCAATTATTTCGTGTTACATGAACGACCCGTAATGATCTCATGCTTATTTACCTTCCTCCAGGATTTAATGTACAATCCGTTTTCCTGAAGGCATGGTAATCTACGACGGGCAAAGTGGAGAGACGTTGCCGTGGTCTTTAACATCGACGTTGTCGCAGGAAGCTTTGACCGCCGAGCCGTCCACGGCCCTTAGGCTAATGTCCTGCATGGTAATACCCCGGCAAGGGACGCTACTGCTGCAACTGAAGCGGACAGCCATGTCTGTGGCACTCGTCCCCTTAATGTTCTCATACACCACGCCCTTCACTTGCACGGCCGATCTCTGCATTGCAGATGGAAAAAGAGGATGATTACGATGGATTGCCTATGACACGGTCACGGGTCGTATAAGATAATAATAGCACCTGATTTTCGCAAGGTTGAGCTTGGTCGCAATAGTTTTGGTCGATAATTATAGGGTTGCTCACGCTTTGCATCTGGATGTTCTTGAAGGATATCTGGCTCGCACTTCCCGATCCCCCCTGCCATGTCTTGATCCTCACCCCATTTGTTGTCCCAGTGAGCTTGGCTCCATCGACATACACTCCAGAAACATAGGCGGCAGAGTTGTCAGAACCTAAACTCCCGATACTGCATCAATGCACCGAGTGGATGTTTAGCATTATTTGTTGATCAGTCTTCATTAGTTGACAGTGAGAGATATCTGAGCTAAAAGACCAATGTAAGGGACCGAATGACCTGATTCCATGACCTGGTCCGCAAGTTATG
This sequence comes from Melastoma dodecandrum, assembly GCA_029817715.1. Taxonomy (NCBI): domain Eukaryota; kingdom Viridiplantae; phylum Streptophyta; class Magnoliopsida; order Myrtales; family Melastomataceae; genus Melastoma; species Melastoma dodecandrum. The sequence continues at coordinate 20,171 of JARUPY010000403.1, forward strand.
TTCTTGGCATACACCTTCTGCGATCCGGCCACAATTGAAATGCAGTCATCACCTTTAAGGATAGTTCCACGTAGCCATTCACAACACAGACAAGCCGAGATGGAAATGATGTGCACTTGATCCTTACTCATAGAACGTTACCTGTACCGATGACACAGTTAGAAATATGAATGTTCTGGGTGCTTGTGACGTGAATCCCATCGGTGTTGGGGCTGTCTGCCGGAGCAGTCACTTGGATACCGGAAACGTTGACAATGTTGCATTTCTCGAATGACGTATGAATTTGTTGAGCATTCTGAATCTTCAAATTCTGTACCCTTAAGTTGTTACACCCATAGAATGTCATTGCCTGGTCATCGAGTTTATAAACATCACACACTTTTTGAAGAAGTCGAGAGATAATGGAATCGAAGATTGTGAGCTCTTCAGATTACCGTTGGCGCACCCTTGCATGGCTGTAATGAATAATGGAAGAAGATCGTGAGCTTTCTGATGAGATCAGGAATTTTGATTGCGGAACTTAATTACATAAACAGAATCACGTTGGTGTGTGTAATAACGTACCAGAGATTCATCAACTTTGCAGGAGTTTTGCCACCAAATTTTTCCATTGCCGTCGATCTTTCCACTACTACCACCGTCGACAACTAGGTTGGCCACATTTTTTAACAAGATCCAGTGTCTCCAGTCATTCTGGTAGTCGGATTGATCAGCCGATGCTTTTATGCTCCCTTTCATCTTTAAAACCAAAGCCATTTTTATTTCCGAGATTAGTATAAGAGGGACTCTTTCGAGAACGTATAAGTAAAAGAAAATGTGACGATGCATATGCAAATTTGTGAACTAAGACATCAATAAAAGACACTTGCCTGCAAGAAAATGTTGGATTGGCATGGACCTGAAAATGTGATGGGACCAATGAGGTAGTTCTTGTTGGGTACGAGGAGCACAGCGCCTTTACTGGTAGAACAAGCTTCAGTCCATGCCTTCTGAAATGCCTGCGCATTTCCACAATCATTATGTTACGACAGGAAGCTGAAGCTCAGCGGCATACCTTTGTGTTTGTAAGATATATAAAGCCAGTACTTAAGTAAAGCGACAGTAGGGAAAACAGGGAGGGGCAAGTACGAGTGTATCGTCATGTTTGCCATCAGCCTTCGCTCCAAAGGAATCTACAGTAACAACCCTCATCGAAGAAGACGCTGCCAAACCGCTTGCAGTCATAGATGCACCGATATCTGAAGCCCGAGGGAAGGTCGAAGCCTTGATGGAGACGACATCTTCCCTGAAGAAGGGATGGCTCAAGTAGTAAGGTTGGGCTCCAAAGCTATATCCTAGCTCCTCGTGGAGAGAATCATGAAGGGAACGGGCAGGAATGGGGGAGGCACGGCTCGGGGCATGCCATAGGACGAGCGACGCGCACAGGACCGCGAGGAAGGATGATACCACGGAATCCATGATTCTTTTAATATGTCCTAAAGTTCGCGGCATGTATTTTCATTTATAGGGGGCGGGGGGGGTTCGAGAACGGGAAGTATTATTTACGTGAGTGGATAATATTCTTGGGACATGAGAGAGAGAGGGGGCCATGCCAGGGTGACGTTTGATTGGGTTATGGGGAGAGCTCCTAACTTTGCATCTCAATGACTCTACTATAATCAACCAAAAACACCATTCCAGAAAGAAAAAATGGTGTCAAATCGAGTATGAGTACATCCCCCCCCCAAAAAAAAAAAAAAGTTTTCTTGCGGCAGACGTATTCGGCGTTGCCACGATGTACTCAAGACCCCTTCACGGTTTCAATGTCTCGTCAATCCCCGATGGACAATCAAACGCAATGATATTACACGGTGACCTGCTGAACTTCCCTTCTGCAAACCTCACGACCCCCCCCCAACCCGCCAAATGTCATGTATCCATTGATTTCTGCAACTATTTGTCCATCACGTCTCCATTGATTTCCATAATCCAATAAAACTTTGCTACTATTTTTCCCAAAAGAGTCGTGTGTCACCTTTCTTTTTGTAACTTTTACTGCGACAGACAATCGAAGGAGGAACAATTTGGAGTTTTTCCTATTATTGATTGCATGAGAAGATTAGAAGGAGAGAAAGAAAATTGACGTGTTTGAGACCCATAACTTCTGGTTTGAGGAGCTTTTTACTTGCACGGTTAAATCAAGGCATTCCTTTTCCCCATCGACTCAATCATCATCGGTAGTGTCAATATTTGGTTTTCGTTAAAATCTGGCAGGACATGAAGGCGCCACGTGTATGATTAGTGAGTGTGAGAGGGGGAGGGGGAGCCACAAAGAAGAATCGCAATGACGAATGCTGAAGAAAAAATAATAAGATGAAACCAAAAAGAAAAAAAAAATTCTTGTCTCTGACATCATCGAGTTCTTTCACCCGGTGACGGACGTTATCCATGAGATAAGTACGAGGCTAAGCCTCATGAACAAAAGGATTGCGTTTTAGCAACCATCTGCGTATTAATTTGGGGTTCGGTAAAAAATCTGTTAAAAAAAATACCAAAAGGGATGGACCACCCCTTTCATTCTTGTCACGGACAGTTAGAAAAATGTCACCTCACCCACCCCCGCCACCCTCCTGATGTCAGCTCAACTCTTTCAAGCCTTGGTAATAAAATGGTTCTCGTACATTCTTCTATACAGTGAGATTTGCGGCAGTTGCCGGGGCTGGTTGGACACACAGAGAATTAGGCCCGAATGAAATGACTATTTCGATTAATGCTCTTCAACAAAAATAATACCCCCCATCAGAAGAGAAGGACTCAATTACAAAACCCAATAATTGAAAGTAAAACCAAGCAAGAAAAAAAAAGGGAGAAGGATACAGAGTACAAGCAGTTGTTTATGCCAAATCTGTCGTATTTACAAATCTACAGATTCTCCACCTGACCAAACCAAATCCCAATTCAAATCCCTTCTTTTCCCCAGCCCAAACCAAAAAGGAAAGACTTCCAACTAATGAACCAGCAAAGGGATGGCCTTTCCAAGGAGACGTTCAAATCAGGGGCCCCCCTTCTTTTTGCTTGGGCCTATGCTATTTCCTCTTAAAGTAGGAAACAAAAGTGAGAAACTGGGGGGTGTTTAAAAATAGAAGCAAGTTAGGAGAACAAAAGGAAGAGAAGAATACCCCCCCAACACCAATTGTTCATGTTCATGTTCATCGTACTCAAAATATGACCACCGGGATAGATTGGCCATATCACCCCCCTCTCTTCATTACATACCCGGGGTCAGCTGTTCACGTTCAGCGACCCGTCCCTCATCAACATCAAGCTGAGGCTGTTGAATCTCTCCCTCGAGTACTGCCTCGATGCCTTCCTCCAATCCGTTCCCGCCTTCATCATTGCCGCAAACTCATCGTAGCTTATACAGCCGTCCTGTAAAAGTCACCAGAAGTGCCCCCCAGTAGGTTGATGATTCTCGTGTTTCTTTTTTGAAGTCATGATGACGGCCTAGCCTAATGAACCCGGCAGAAATGGGAAACACTGACTGATAACGAGTGGTCTTACCTTGTCCGTGTCGACATCTTGCATGATGGCATTGATTACGTCTTCGCTCGTGTCCATTTCATCGGCAAGGGCAGACCTTAGCTCTTCAATCTCTATATATTGGCTTCCGTTTTGATCAAAGAATTCGAATGCCTTGCGCAGATGTTCATCATTTCCCATTTTCCTCAGATGGACAGAGATAGCAACAAACTCTCCGTAGTCGAGATACCCGTCCCCATCGACATCACCCTTCAATATTTTAGGAACAGAAACATTTCATTAGCGAAAAATCTGCAAGCTGTGTATTCAGCAGCAGGGACAAGTTTATACTGTTGAGCAAATTCAGACAGGAAACCTACAGCCTCCATTAATATTTGAAGATCTGCATCTGGGATTTGATGGCCAAGCTTGTGTAGTCCGACTCTTAGTTCGTCGATGTTAATCTTTCCCTTGTTGCTAGTATCCATCAAATGAAATCCTTCTTTTATGCCAGCCACTTCCTCTACCGACAAGTGCTCGGCAATCACCTAATAAATACCAGCAATGGAAAATATTGGCTCTTCATACAATTACGAAAGAAAAATCACAAAAGAAGAAAGAAACCACATTTTAATATTATCACAAGTTCCTAAATAAATGCAGGCATCACCTTCAAAGCTCTCTTCTTTAGCTTGTTCATGACTGAAAACTGCTTCAGCCTTGCCCTCACTGTCTCGCCCAAAGACACATTGGGCGCCTTCTTGGCATTTTGGACCCCAGTATGATCTACAGCAGTACAAAACAAAACAAAAAGGAGTCTGATACTGAAGGTCTCCCAAAGAGCTCAATAAATAATAGTTAACAAATAGCAAACACAGGTATTACCGAGGACCTCCTGAGCAGTAAGACGTTTGGATGGGTCAGGGTTAAGCATTTTCCGGACGAGGTCCTTAGCATTATCAGAAACTTTGGGCCATGGGTCCCTTTTGAAATCTACAACAGACCTAATGATGGCTTGTGCAATTCCTTGTTCAGTTTCTGCATTTAGCATCAAATGAGAAGATTAGCCAGATAAAGTGCAGAAAAAGTAATCTAAGAGTGTCCAAGTTCTGGAAAGAAGCTGTTTTGCAGCAGTAGCAGCTTGTGCAAAAAAAGATCCCTCAATATAAAGGGTAAGGGGAGGATCGAAGTGTGTGTCGCCTCAAGCAACTAAATGCCAAGAAGTTGTTTCCTTCTTGGACATTCAGAAGGCTTGGGGCTCCAAAACTATTTTTCTATTCTTTTCCCTTTTTGCAGTATGGAGGGGGGGCATAACCCTGCCTCAAGCAATTAGTAATTACGATACTAACCTGCCCAAAACGGTGGGACACCACAAAGCAATATGTAGAGGATAACTCCTGCACTCCAGACATCCACTTCCGGCCCATAATTCCTTTTCAGCACCTCAGGAGCCATGTAGTAAGGGCTTCCCACTATCTCAGAGAATTTTTCACCTGTTTCGGTAAAAAAAAAGTGAAGGGGACTCAGATATTTAGAAGCCGGACAATCCGAATTCCGAATTCAATTCGAACATTCAGCCAACAAAATTTCAAAAAAACTGCAGGAAAAATGACAGGTTATCATCCGGAGAACTTACTGGGTTTGAAGAACATAGACAAGCCAAAATCGATAGCCTTCAATGCCGATGTTTCCTTCTTGTTGGCGAACAAGAAATTTTCAGGTTTTAGGTCTCGATGCATCACCCCATGCCTGTGGCACACCTGCAAGTGACAAATACACAATCATTAGTTCTCTCAAGATCTGCCAACTCAGATAGATCCAAAATCATCTTTTCCCCGGAGAAGCGAAGTAAAGGAATCGTGAAAATGGCATGACACTCCTTGAAAGAGAATACTAATGGATATTGAAGCCCATCCAAGTGGTACGCCAACTAAGAAGAAACAGAAGCATATTGAGGCGCTCTCCTCTGATCTCAGGCCCTAATCCTAATCCTATTTTCTGTTTCTGATCACACAGATCCGGAAACAACAGAAACAATTCATCCCTGTCACAAAGGATGACCTCTCCAGAGCTACTCTACCCCCCATCAACAATACCCTCTCACAACAACAATCAGGAATAAGTTGAAAGGAAGCAAAAACTGTAAGACGACAGTCAACTCAAGATACTTCTATTTACGAAGCAAATTCCTTAACCAACCGTTTAGAAGGGAAACAGATGAATCTAACGAACCTGAATCACCTCCACGATGGTCTTGATGACCGCGGCAGCGGCACGCTCGGTGTAATGGCCCCGGGCGACGATCCGGTCAAACAGCTCCCCACCCTCGCACAACTCCATGACCAGGTGGACTGCCTCGTTGTCCTCGTAAGTATCCTTGAGGCTGACGATGTTGGGGTGCTTGGGGAGGTGCTTCATGATCTCGACCTCCCTCCGCACATCCTCGATGTCGATAGCAGTACGAAGCTTCTTCTTGAGGATGGACTTGCAAGCCAGCTCCTCGCCAGACTCCCTGTCCGTGCAGAGGTAAGTGGTCCCGAACTCGCCCCGGCCGAGCTCCCTGCCGAGGTCGTAGCGGAGCCCAATCTCATTGCCGGTAGGGTTCTTGAGGACGGAGAGCCTAGGAGGGCCACCGTTGACGTTGTAATTGACGCCGTAGTCGATGGCGAAGGGGTTCTGCTTGGCCTTCTTCTTCCCCTTGTGGTCATCGAAGTCGGAGGCTCCGTGAGGGGTGACGCAACAGTTGCCCATGTTGCCCCGAGTCGGATCTAGAAAGAAGGGTGGGATGGGAAGGGATCAAGGTTCGATCTGGGGAAGCAGCAAGATCCGGGTGGGGGGGGTGTTGTGGGTATTGATTTTCCTGGTTTTTTGGGGAGGGGGTTTGGAATTTTAGTCGGGGGATGGAGAAGAAGGGAAACGGGGGGGTTGTGGTGTTCAGAAATGCGCGTGAGCCACCATGGCTGAAGAGGCGGAGGGATGGATAGTTGAAAGGTCAAAGTGTAAGAAAAACCAGAAAAATGGGGTCGTTCAGACAGACAGACAAACGAACTCACCTAGCAAAATCCCACCCCGGGGACACTTCTTCGTCCCTCCCTCGTTCCAAGAAGGATTTAGGGCTAATCTAATCATACTTAATAAATTATATATTTTTCAAATTACATTTAATGATAATAAAAGAGATTTTGTTGACTAGTTTCCTTAATAGAAGATGTAAGTAATTTAATATTTAATATGTTTTGTAATTTGTATTTTTTATATTTAATATGGTTAATAAATTATGTTTTTTAAAATATATTAAAATTATAACTTTACTCGAAATTCCTTAACAAAACCCTTTCAAAAATTATAATTAGACCTGGAGTTTATAATTACTGTTATGCGTGTGAGTGTGAACGTCAGCTGTCCGATCTGTTTCCAGTGCACAGACAGTATTTGGGAAACAAAATGCAAATGAATATTTACTTACGTGTGTGTATCGGGGGAGGTTTTGATTTTTACGTTCATATGATAATCATAAATATCCTCCACATAAAAGATCACGTCCGATTGCCCCCCTGCCCACATTTCCTTTCATGCTGGCTCGGACTATACCATGCAAATCAATGGTGATTGTAAACTTTTTTAGCCCCCTATAAAACAGACGGAGGATTTTGTTTTCCCCCAAACCAAAGAAAAAGTGTCCAGAGTCTATCGAGACAGACAAAAGAGGGTTCTTAAAGATAAAACATAGGGGAATTTGAGAGAATTTGTTATGGCTACTGTCCCGTGCATTTCAAAGGACAGTCTGTCCTCCAGCGCAAATTTAACTGAAAGAGCACGCCCTTTTTCAGACCCCTTTTGATTAACTTTGAATGAATTCTCTGGCTTGCAAACACTCCTATGCCCTCCTGCCGCCTCTTTTAGCTTATTAGTCTAAGATGGATGGCCCTTGACAGTAACTCATTTATCTCATTCACTCATGTAATACACACACACACACACTAAATCTCAATGAATCTCGACGCAATGGAAACAAATTAACAATTTGGTCATTAGCTAGTGTGTTTAGATGTAGATGTTTAGATAGGACTCGTGAGGGCGATTATGAATAAGACATTCAAATGAGGAAGGCGTTTTATACAAATAAATAACACAAATAGGACAAAGCAATGGGAGGAATAAGCGTTTTATCCAGAGGGATGCTGATTTTTTTTTTTAATCTTAATTCATTCATGATAAGATAGACAGTCCCCCTTTCCCTCTCAAAGGGTAATCAGCATTAACAGAACTCTCGTTTCCTTAGGAAGCCGTCAATCAACGACTCCCATCCCCCTCGGCCTTCCTTCTAGAAATGTAGACGTACTCGTTCACATGCTGAGCTCAGACGTACAAAAAGATAAAAAGTAGGCATTTTTTGTCAGAAAGTGGTGGGGACAGCTCCCCCCGGAGAAATTATGGCAACATCTTCGGACAACCCTAAAGTATTCGAATAGACAGGTGTGCCGGCCAAAGGCACTGGAAGAAGAAGGCCGTATTTGACATACATACACTGTTCCACCATCGAGGAGCTGAGAGCGCTCTCTCTCTCTCTCTCTTAACTAGTTTTTCTCAGAAAATAAAAAAACCGACCAATAGTCAAATGAAATGGCGCGCGCCCGTAAATACGAATAATAATAAATAAAAAGTCAAACCTAAGGCAACCCCCGGGTTTGAATTGAATTGGCCAATGTAAAAATTTCCCATAATTTCAAGCCACAAAAAAAATAGGATAATCTGTATTTGTGATTAGTTACACTAACCTGCCAGCACCAGGCCAATAATTCGCCCCCGGTTAGACAAAAGAGACCAGGTCAAGTTCACAGTTGTAAGCGGATCGTCCCTTTCCAATAAACCTTTTCTAGAAGACAATGGCCCGTGCGAGACCACAACTTGCGTTCACAACTTTGCTGGAAAATAACTCACCGTTCTTTGGAGAAATATCTCATGTTTGCTCGCGGAGCAAGATTTGAGTGCCTCTGTCCAATATTTGGTAAAAATGAGTTTATAATATGCCTGACAACGGCCTAAGTTTGATCCGTGATCTTTGTATTATTTGACCCTATCTGAATCACTGTAAATTGTTCCTACACTCTCCTCTATTTGAAGGTCTCAATTGTTTTAAAACCTAGGTAGAAAGGATTGGGGACTTGCCTCCAGAGAGGAGACTGCTTGTTCATCTGCCAGAGGTCTTTGGGTTGAATTTTGGATTCTTGCACATCCGGATGCTAGATGGAGTAACCTCCACTAGTTCGTCTTCTTGGATGTACTCTATGCAGTCATCCAAGCTGTAATCTAATGGCGTGTCCAGAACAACTGCGAATACGACGAATTAAGTTTCTCAGGTTAGCATTTGAAAACAGACTTCTTCAGGAGGAGGGAGCTACTTCCTCACCTGTTTGTTCTTTGTTTGATCGGACATTGGTGGCGGCCTTTTTCTTGCACACGTTTAATGACAAATCTCCGGGCCTCTGATGGATGCCTACAATTTGTCCTTTGTAAACATCAACACCGGGACCAATAAACATCTGCCCCCTTTCTTGAGAGCTCGACAGGGCATAGGATGTGCTTGTGCCTTCCTCAAAAGCAACCTGCACAGGGCAAATATATCCCAGTGAAGGGACAGTAAAACAAAAAATGGCAATAAGAGACTGCAGCCTTGGTGATGCAAATGCAGAGAATTACCAATGAACCATGATCACGAGTGTTGATATCACCAGCCCACGGTCCATAGCTATCAAATATGGTGTGGAGAATGGCCGTGCCACGAGAGGCTGTCAGCATTGCATTACGCAACCCAAGGAGGCCACGGGTTGGTATTTTGTACCTTAGCAGTGTCGTTCCCTCAGATCTGCCAAAGATAATACCTTTCCCAAATCAGGATGGCTTATTAAATAGGAGTTTCAGCAAGCCATGAAATTCCATGACAACAGTCAACATCCACACGTATCTGGCATCCAATTTTCAGTCACTTCCTCTTCCACTATCACCAAAATAGAAACCATCGCATCACCAATAAAAAGCACGATATTGGGGATCACATGTTTTAAAATTAGCAGGCAAGAGAGCTTCAATCCTGAAGTAACACCACTGGACTAATCAAACCAAAGACCAAGGGAAAAGAACTATGTTATACTGGAGTATATGATCCATCCTACGTATTGAGTCTTGCATGGGTAATTTTTATGTAAAAATGACTAACATCAGCTGGTCTTACATGGAGAAGACAAATTTTCATCTAGTAAAATCGGGACTCGTCACGCATTGATCATTAGGTTCACTAGTAACAACCTCAGGAATGTCAAATCTCAAAAGCAATCAATAACCAAGGAAATCATGGATATAGATACAAAAGAAGTTTTCTCTTACCCAACGCCCTGCATATCAAACATCTGCCCACGTCTTCGGCCGAGAAGTTCAACCACAGCTCCCATATGCTCTTCAGGTACTTCCACCGTCGCTATCTGGATTTTTTTGGGGGGTATGGGGAATTCATTAACTAAAAGTCAAATCCAAAATACAAATGCTGAGTCTATCCCAACAATGCATATCAGGCGGAAAACAAAAGGTATCAAAATCATCTTTTGACGTATTATGTTATTGTCAAATTAAAACCTTTCTCCCATTGAAAGGAAACTACCAATTCCTATAATGTTAAAACAGTTCGAGGCAATACCACCATAAATCCTTAAAATAATTATTAGTTGCAAGCATTGCCTCATGAATTATAGAACATTGTACAAAAGCTCATTAATAGAGCTTCTTACCCAATGGGAACTCCTCACAGAACACCTTGGGAGTAAACTACGTTTATATTATTGCATTTTAGAAAAACACTCCAAGCATGAAATTCGTTTAACTTAATCTGGAATTGAGGTTTACAAAAGCAGAACAAAAGCTGAATTACCTCATACGGTTCCAGCAACTCATCATTGACCCTTTTGCTGATAACCCTGGGAGGTCCCACCATGAACTCATATCCCTCTCTTCGCCTGCATTGAAAAAATAAGCGAAAGGATATGATCAATATCAAAAGAAGAGAGGCGTCAGACTCACATATTTTCAATCAGGATTGTGATGTGCAAGGTGCCACGTCCACTAACAATGAAGGTATCAGCAGTTTCACCATCTTCTACTTTCATTGCCAAATTTCTCTCAAGTTCTCGATACAGTCGATCGCGTAGATTACGACTAGTAACATATTTTCCCTAAAACAACATGATAGGTAAGAAGAAGAGCAGCATGTATATTTTGCAAGTTTTTCAAGATCAAGACAGATTATTCCTTCCAAAAGATATACCTCACGCCCTACAAAGGGAGAAATGTTTATGGAGAAGGACATTTTCACTGTTGGCTCTTCCACCCTAATGGCAGGCAGTGGCGTTCCAGATGTCCTATCGGCAATTGTCTCCCCTATCTGAGAATGAAATCCCAATTTCATCAGTATCAGGAATGAAAATTATCAATAACACTTCCAAAATATACATACATACATATACATCATTAACAAAACAAATAATACCATCACAGTTACCTGGATGTCATCAAGGCCGCAAACAGCGCAAATATCACCGGCTTCCACGCTTTCAACAGGACTCCTACTAAACTTTTCATACACAAATAGCTCACTGACTCTCGCATATCGACACGATTCTTCAGAAGTGCAAACCTAGTTAAAAAGGGAAAAAAATACATTGGCATGCAGAATCTAAAGACACAGACAACGATCCATCTGAATTACTACAGTTAAACTTAACATAAGAAGGGAGTCGAGAAGAAAAATCCCAAAAATGACATTATTAGCTTTTGGAGTAAACACCTTCACGTCCATTCCTTTCTTCAAGACTCCAGCATGTAAGCGTCCAATAGCTATTCGTCCTTTGTGCTCTTCAAACTCAATATTTGTGACCTAATTTAAAGAATATATATCATCCAGCTAAATCCACATAATGTTACCAAAAAAGCCTTCAAAGGTAAGTATGAAAGTAGAGTTTACTTCATCATGACAATAGTTAATTGTAAGATTTGCAGGAACCTGGCCCCAAGTTATGCATGACTTTCAAAGGAAAGACCATTAATTTTTTCAAAGAAAGGAAAGGCCATTGGTGTTAGTCAACACATCCAAAAAGGAAGTAACAGTCAGATCACTATTTTAATCTTATTAATACATGAGACTCGATCTGGTTCAAAAGGAACCTTTTGAAGAGTATTGTGCAGTTGGAAAAACATGAAAGCAATGCAGATCATGTAGAATGAATCCAATAATAAGGGGTCTGGGTAGTTCAAATACTACTTACAAGCATTTGCAAAGCACCATCTCTGTCAATACGTGGCCCAGGTATGCATCTGATTATTGTCTCAAACAGAGGACCAAGGTCATCGGCCAATTTATCAGGAGAAAAGCCAGCCTTTCCTTTTATGCCACTTGCATATACAGCTTCAAAATCACACTGCAAGAATGTCAAAAAGAACATCAATCACATAAATAGACGGTTAGCTTGAGCCTCAGAAACTTCTAGTGTTCAAATCTGATTACTGCTAAATTGTAGTTGTAGCTCAACCACGTAAGCAATGAGCAGGATACATCCTGTTTTCAGTACATAACCTTTTACGAGTATAAAATTTGGAGACATTTTTTGATATTTTCGGTTGAGATAAATTACTTAAAAGGAAATTCAATGTAATGAGCAGTCCGGTTGGAAGTCAGGCCCTTGGAAAGATAAATTTTATGTATCCAGAGAACCTATGATGCAGTTACCTGTTCATCTGATGCATTTAGCTCAATAAATAGTTCAAAGGTCGAGTTGATGACATAGTCTGGACGAGCAGAGGGCCTATCAATCTTATTGACAACGACGACTACTGCAAGGCCAAATTCCAAAGCCTTCTTCAGGACGAACCTCGTCTGTGGCATTGGACCTTCAACTGAATCTACCTACAAGAAACTAGCAAAATATATAAAATGCATAAGATGATTATGACAGCACTTCACAACACGTGCATGTCCAACCAAAATCACAGTCAGCACATTGGTCATCAAGCACTCTACAGGAAATCAGTGAAAATGATTACCACAAGAAGGACTCCTTCAACCATATTGAGAATGCGCTCTACTTCACCACCAAAGTCAGAGTGGCCAGGGGTATCAATAATGTTAATCTTAGTATCCTTATAATTAATGGAGGTGTTCTTGCTGAGGATAGTAATCCCTCTCTCTCGCTCCAAATCATTGGAATCCATTATCCGCTCCTGCACAACCTGGTTGTCTCGAAAAACCTGCTTCCATCAACCACCCAGCCCCAACAAACCACAAGATTGAGTAATTAAGTTTCAGAAAACCTTGGGAAGAAGAAGGAACAATATATCAACAGCAGACACAGTGAGACCTTGGCCTGCCGAAGCATGGAGTCGACCAGGGTAGTCTTGCCGTGGTCGACATGAGCAACTATGGCTATGTTCCTGATGTCATCTCTCCTCATCAACCGAGTCTTCTTCTCTGCATTAGCAAGCAAAAACACTTTGCGCAAAACAAACAAACTCCCCTCAAACAATCGAGAAGAACATCAATGAATCGTAGAATACCGGCAGCGGCCGTCTCGGCGACGGAGCATCTGATAGGAAGGAAAAGTCGGGAGTCTCGTATCCGCGAGCGACACGGTGATGACAGTAGCGGCCGGCGGACCAGACGACGACCGCAAGGGAGACGAGGCGTGGACGGAGCGGGGACAGATATGCGTGGCTGTGAGGACTGCGAGGATTGAGGGAGGGAAGAGAGTGAAGTAGCGGGGAAGGAGACGGAGAGGCGGAGGTTCATTTTGGATACCTAACCGCTCTCCTCCCGCTGGATGGCGCCTGAGTGGTCTGTGGCCGGAAGATAGCAAGCGAAGCAAGTGGGGACATTGTTGATTTAAGTTTATTTTATCCTGTTGCTCTTCCGAATTCCAGTTGTAATTTTTGAGGACCAAAATGATCGATGCCTTCAATTCTTCCTCCAAAATATTTTCTGGCTTTTTAATTAATTCAACGGTTCTGCTTTTGGCGGCAACATGCTATGGGAGCTAATTTATTTAGATTAATTTAGCCCTATGTCTCTTATCCCTAGGAGGTCTTCCTCCACTAGCGGGTTTTTTCGTGGAAATCTCACCCCGACCATCAATCGGTTTGAATGGTTAAAGCACCCAACTCATAATTGGCGAATTCGTAGGTTCAATTCCTACGTTATAATACTTTTTTATATCCACCGTCCTTGAGTTTTGTTCCTAAATATGGTTCGGGAAAAAAGTAATTTCAAAAATATTAAAATTCCTCGTAAATAGCCTTGAACTCAAACTCATAGAGTACGGTTTCACTCCAGTTGGTTGGATTCGAACTCTTTGAGTTCGGCTTCCTTCTATTTCAAAGTCGAACAGTTCGAGTTTGAGGTTGTGCACGAGAAATTTTAAAACTTACGACTTTAAGTTTGGAAATATTTTGTGGGCCAACTGTATCGAGGAACAAAACTCCACCATCCTCATAAGTAATTAAAATAAATCATTAGTTCTGTAAATATTTTATGCCCATTTAGTTAGTGTTGACACTTAGAAAATCTCGGGCCTAATTCTGACAAAGCTCACAAAAGCCCACAGCCAAGACAAACATATCAGGCTCGCGCCTACAGGAGGAAGTCTACAGAGGCAGGATAGTAACCTTATAATCAAGGGCTTGCGCCTGCGACACAAAGTCTACAGGCTTGCGCCTATAGAGGATATTAAGACTATAGGCCTGCGCCTGTAAGGGACATCTGTCAAAGGAAAACGGTTCCATGGCCCCGAGATAACTGGGACTTGTTGCCCATGCATAACACTAGCACACGTCTTAAAGATAATCAATTAAACCCGAAGTCAGAGGAGCCGATCCACGATCAAATAAGTGAGAATCAGTTAATTCCGAGATTCTTGGGGTTGAGTCTGGAAGATCTTCAGGTCGTAACAGACCGAGTATAAAGGAGGAGATCTTCCCTAAAGAAAATCACGATTAAAACAGCCAACAGAAGCTTATTTTGCTCGTCACCCCATAGCGTAGTTGTTAGGATTCCCCGACCTAGACCCTTAAGGTTTCATTGGTCTTCACTTCCACCATCAGAGTGAGCAACCGTAGCTTTGATAATAACCCTCCGCCTTCACTTCCACCATCAGAGTGAGCAACCGTAGCTCTGATAACAACCTTCCGCCCTCGACTCCAACGCCAAGACGAGCCACCGTAGTCCCGATACGCGCTTCCGTCTTCGACACCTCCGCCAGGGCAGATCACCATAGCCTTGGCACCCACGTCCGTCTCAACACTCAACCGTACCCAGCCCACCAAGCCCAGCAGCTAAGTTCTGCGAACCGAGGAGCGCAATCCTGTAGTGTTTCACCATCAAGTCTACTACAACGTTTCAAGTCTGCGGAGCACTATAGCTAGTCTACGTCTTTACCACCGTCCTTGTTTTACTTTTATGGCTATAAGCGTTCTTTACTTCTTGTAAAAATTGTTTGCATTCAATCAAATTCTTCAATTACTTACTGGCGACCTCATCTATAAAATCCACGTGAGTCTTATTGCCAAATATTTTCGACGTGATCCGTTTCCTACGCGAACAGTTAGATTATAAGTATAGATTATATCACTTTTTTTTGTATGGTACTTATATTCTAGTTCATAATAATTGATAAAAAAAATTAAGGTAAAATATCGATATTTAGCCCAATTAATTTGCCAACTTTACGTTTTGGCATATCATTTCAAAAGTTTTCAATTTGGCCTTATTTCAATTTTATTTTTCAATTTGACCCTATTCGTAACGGCGTTTGTGATTTCGCCATTAGCGTTAATACATGTCATTTGTTTTTCCTACGTGACAATGATAATGAAATAAATCATGGGCAAAATATCGATATTTGGCCAAATGAATTTGCCAACTTTACATTTTGGCCTAACGTTTTAAAACTTTTCAATTTGGCCTTAAATCAATTTTAGTTCGAGAAGTAATTTGAGGAACAGGAACCAAAACCCTAAACTCAGTGACGACTGGGCTATCATTCACCTTTGTCGATGTTGGCTGAGATCTGCGGCATTAAGTTTATTTTCGACTCGTGTAATAACATAAGGGAGTTACGTTTGGGTCGTGTGCAGTCTGCTTTTGCTTTAGTCCTTGCCTTTTCTTCTTTCCTCAATGAACATGCCTTAATGCCTCGCTCCCTTCCCTTGTTCCTTGAGGGAAACCAAGTCGTTAGTAGAATAAAAGCCCGTGGGTCAATCATTCAGTACTGGATGGATGCCCTTTGCCCTTAGTCGGTGTAGGAATCAATAGCTCACTGAGGTAGACTCCTGCTTTCCTGGGTTTTTGGTTCCGGTTCCTCGAATTATAATTGATTTAAGGCCAAATTAAAAACTTTTAAAACATTAGGCCAAAACGTAAAGTTGGCAATTTTTCATTATCATTGTCACGTAGGAAAAACAAATGACATGTATTAACGCCGTTACGAATATTGCCAAATTGAAAAGTAAAATTGAAAATTTTGAAGCGATATGCCAAAACGTAAAGTTGACAAATTGATTGGGCCAAATATCGATATTTTGTCAAAAATTGATGAGTTCGGTCCTTTTTTTGTTTTGATTTACAACAAAAAGGCGAAAAGCATCTTTACCTTTTTACTAGTGTTATATTTAACATAAAAACAAGCTGAACTAACATAATAATATACAATTTGGAATTACACGGGAGACATGAGTCAGAACACAAAATAAGTCATAACGCAAACAATGAAACGCGAACAGGAATACGGAAAAGACTCACGTCGATGCTATTGTAACAGTCGAAATAATCGATCGTGGTACATTTAAGAACGTACTTTATTATTAATAATTGTCGAGTCATCACGATGTGTGTTCAACATCATGTCGTTGTAGCAACTATCGTCTAGTTTGTATCTTCTATTAGTTTGCGTCCTCGACCAGCGCCTGTCCTCCATTAGTTTGTTTCCTCGACTGGCTTGTGTCCTTCGGCGTGCGACCTCCTTTGGGGGTCATGGGCTTTAGTCTTTCTGGGTCTTTCTCGAGTCCAATTTGATAGTCTAAACAATTGTTGCTTTTTCTTAGGCTAATTCAAAAACCCATGGACTACACCAAATGGACCTAGAATTGAGTTGATGAGTCCACAACAATATGTTAAATTATATTTAATATTTTTTATCAAACCGCATAAAGCCTGAAATTTTGGGAGTGACATACTAGGGAGAAAAAATGGTAATTCGTGTCTAACAAATTGAAATATCCTTTAGCGAGAGTAATCAAAGGAATTCACTATTTCAATTAGTGATTTAGGTAGTTCAAGATTCGCTACTTGAAATAACGATTTTATAGTGATTGGCTAGATAATAGAGTACATTATATTATATTGAAATTAGTTATTCCGAATAACAACTTTGCATATAGATTTTCCACAAAAGTAAGTTGCTATTTGGAGTAATGAGTTCCTGCTCAGCCCTGTGTATAGAAGAAAGTGCTATTTGGAAGCAACAACTTCCTTCTAGATGTTAGAAGAGGGGCAAACGAAAGCAGAAAGGAAAAATATAAGAGTCGCTTTTTTGAAGAATGGATTCACTACTTCAAGTAGTGACATTTTTTTGCTATAAAAATGACAAGTTAAAAATATTATGCGCTATTTTTCTTTAAAAAGTGAGTCGTTCTTTTAATAGCGACTTTCTTTTGACTAAATAAAAAGGAAAAATAAAAGTGGAACGAAAATTCATTTTTTAAAAATTAAATCATAGAGTCTTTCTTGCGACTATAAAAAAAAGAGCAAATAAAAGTGGAAAGAGAAACCTACTAACTATATTTCTTTTAATAAGGAAGTCGTTATTTGTAGTAGATGCTTTCTTTTACCGCTCGTTATTTTAAAAAACGATTTCATATGATGTGATCTCGTTAGTTGAAGTAATTACATCTTTCTAGTATCAAAATTATTAATTCAAATAATGATTTTGAAGTGTTAGAACGAAATTTTGAAAATCTTTTTACTTTGACAAATTGCTTTTAGCCTAACAGTACCGGAGTAACATGTGAGGGGTATGATATAGTCATTGGGCTCCCGGTACAAAAAATCATAAGGACCGACGAGTCCCGAGCGGCATGCCTTTCGAAACCAAAAAGAGATTTACTTCATTTGGCTGTCCAGACCGTCATTACAGACAAATGTATTCAAATGTTTACTTCAATCAAACCGGCCTTCCCGAAATGCACACAAGAAGTGAAGGGGCCTCGCAATATGAGTTATCAACAAAGTAAAAGCAGTCTAAACACGACTTGGTATGCAAGACACTCTTTCAAACAAGACTTGCAAATGTAAAAGGTTCCATATTCTGGCAATATCTTCAAATAATGTTTGTACATGCATAATGATAGCAATTTCCACACCAAACAAGCATAACTCTCGGCCGAATCGATTGGCGATGATCATCGTACCCACTTTCATTTCGTTTGGTCTATAATCCATTCGCTCTATCTTCTTGTTTCGATTGAGGGAGGGAGGTTGGAGGGGTAACACGCAAGCCAAAGAGGATGGAGAAAAATCAAAAGAAGGACCTCTTGGCAGGAGGCCTGCCCACTGCCCTCATGAGGTTGGCCAGCTCTACGACCCGAGCCACCTTCGTTCCCCTGCTCGCCTCCGCAGTTGCCCTCTTCTCTTCCGCCTTCCTCCTCGCCTTTGCCACCTCGTTCTGCATCTTCTCCATCGCCCTCGCCCTCCTCTCCTCCAATTTCCTCTGTCAAATGTTTATTCAAGGGAAGTAACAATAAGCCCACTCTGTTCTCCTTATCCGTATTCTCCCGTTCAAGTGAAGAAGTTCTAAGGTGAACAAAGGCCGAGAGTGAAGCTATTTTATACCTCGATCTTCTTAAAGGAAGAGGTGGCCTTCTGGACCTGCTCGTTTTCCCATCCACCAATGATTGCGTCCTCCCTCTTGAATCGGTTGTTGAGCTTCGCGACCTTCGAGTTCTGCCACGCGCTGATCTTCGCCTCCACCTCCTCCTCCTTCACCCTCTGGACCGACGTTGACATCCCCATGATGCCGTCGCTGCCTCCTACCTCTCCATGTCTCTGAGGGATGTTATTACGGGTGTCGCTATAAATAGGATCACTGTCCGGAACAATCGCCAGGGGGTTAGTCTCCTCCTCCACCCCCTGCTCTTCCCTGATCCTCTCTAGGTTCGAGTTATCCGGGCTACCGGGGTAAGGCAAGAGGTAGTTGTTGGCAGCAGAAGTGTCGCGGGGGGGAGGGTTGGAGTTGATGGCGGATCCGGCAAGGACAAGCGCGTTGAACTCTCGGCTCATGGTGGTGAAGTTCTCACTGGACACGGAAGCGGTGGAGGAAGACGTTTCCCACGCTGGAGCGGGAGGAGGAGGAGGAGGAGGAGGGGGAGGGCGCTGGGGAGCGAGGACATGGATGTCCCTCACCTCCACGGCCTGAAGATCACGGGAGCTCATCCCGGAGACGAACGTCTACCAAACAAACAACAGAAAGATTAAGAGCGGGGGATTTTGATTTTGCGTAACGAACTTGTTCTTCTCTTAATTGATGGAAGTCACTCAGGGTCCTTCGTTAATTAATCATCCAATAATGCGTTGGCGCTTGGCCTCCTGCTCACCGCTGGGACCCAACTCTCGATCGAATTTAATTATCTTTACTTCAGTAGTGAGTGATAATCCTGACGGAACCCGCATCAATTATTGTACTCCCGAACTTTCCAAAGAACCAAAGTATTTTCAATTGTAGTGTTGTTTAACCCACTGGTCACGCATTGCATGCCATGGAGTTAGATCAGAGTCTGCGACTCCCCACAACTGGACCAAATTCCATGCATGCTGCAACAAGCATGCCCCCCCCCTCATGTTTCGTGAAGGGCTACGTTCACTTGCATGTCAATCGCCTCGGTGTCAATAATTCGAATTGCTCTTTGGGAACACACAAGATTAAGCCCATCTTCGTTAACCTTCTTTTTTCAAAATTTTATTTAAATACATTATTACAGCGCATGTGAATACGTTTAAATTTATAACATAGTCAAGGCAGGCGGAGTGGTTGTCGGGATCAAACTCGAGGCGTATCATTATTATCTGAAGGGGGATTTTGTGTCGGCCGAAAGAGATTGGGTCGGGGGAAGGGGGTAATGAGGACAAATCAAAGGTTGTCGCAATCACCATCAGCTGAAGGCGAATGACCCGACGTTTTTCATTTTCCCCTCCCCAAAAATGCAAATAAAATTGGCAACACGTGTTACGTAGGTACCTCGTTCAGTGCTCCGCCTCCTCTCTGTTGTCGTTTTCCAACTTTTGTCCCTCCCCTCCCGCAACTTTTTCTTTTAAAGATAAGGCTTTCCGGGTCAGCCACGTCTTCACTCTCTCACACGCAGCTACGAGTGAAACTAGAAGGGCCGTGGGATAAAGCCCAATAAAAAGCAAGACGAGGGGACAATCACAAAGAAATTTGTGGTAGAATTGGTGATTTCTGTTAGAAATTAATTAGTGGTAGTTGATTAACGGTGAAATTTTTCAGACGAGGATGGAAAAAGTAAGGTCGTTGTGACAAGTTCTCCCTCTTCTCATCCTCGCATTTGATCATTTCTTCATGTCCACGGTTGTTTCAGGCTCGTAATCGGTGACGCCACGAGGAGACAGGTGATGCCAATTGAACCGGGAAAGGTTTCTGTTTTTGATATGGGAATTAGGAAGTTACGGGGGCTGGGCTAGTGGCCTTGTCATTGTTAAGTTCGTCTCAACCGAGAGAGAGCCCTTTTTAACAGCCTCTAACTAAATTACCCGGGCTTTATGGATCCAACAAACATAGTAAACCCCTTCCAACGACCTTTTTCATCAGCGTAACTGTGATCTTTTTATCCCTCTACTTTAGTTTTTATTCTTTTGGTTTATTAGATGGTGGAGTTGATGTTGTTTTAGTTTCTCATTGGCGGACTTCAACCATTTCCCAAGGAGGAATCCAATCTCGTTAAATCTTCGTCACACGCCCGTAGCACCCTCCCTTTCCCCCCGCTTAGATCCGGTCACCTAAATTTCCTGTCTCCCCCAGGTCGAAACCGGTCCAAGTTTTATCCCTCTTTATTTATTTATTACAACAAATATAAAAAAAAGGACAAAGGAGGGTCCATTGTCCGACAACACGTGGCAAGGGATAAGGAGGCCCCTGTCCGTCCACAAGGCAGTCACCGAAGACCACGGCACCCCCTCGTCCGAGTTTTGTTATTTAATAACGTCATTTCGTGTATTAATTCATCGAAGTCGATCTTTATATACTTAGTAAAATAAATTTTAATAATTATTTATACGAGAAAGTCGATCTTATATTTTTTTTTAAAGTAAAAAAAAAATTCACACGAGATAGTAAGTCTTACTTAGGCATTTTTTTTTAATTTAAAGACAAAAAAAATATACACCGAGAAAGTCGGCCTTACATTCGTCAAGACTGAAGTCAATCTTACAAAGTCCGACTTTCTTGATAACCAAAATCGACCTTTATATAAGACCGACTTTAGTAAATTAGTACGTGAATTTAGAAAATTAACGCGTCATTTTTTGCGAATATTAAGGAACAAAATAAACCATTAAAAAAGGAACTCTTTACGAGATCTTGCGAGGCCAATGCCATGCGTCCACTTCACGACATTACAGAGCCCCCCCTTGTCCTTTTTTGAAATTACCAAACTGACCCTCCCTTGTTCTGACGCCGGGTTCGGGAGACAATTCCAATGTAAAGAAAAAGATTGCTTTACCAGTAACAATCACTTGGCCGATGACAATAAAATGCTTCTTAAAGGATGGTTAAGTCAGTAGCGCGCCATGGCCTGCCCACCCCCGCCCTATGACAGGATTTTATGATTACTTTTTCTATTTTTAATCGAGGGTGCTTATTATTATTTTACTTACGAAATAGAGTTGACGGGGGGAGGTCAAAGGGAAAGGGTCGGCTTCACAAATCTCTCCGGTTTCTCCTCCCATTCTTGGCGGCGTTTGCCTTTTTATCATCGGTCTTTTGTCTGGTCTCTTTTCCATTTCATCCCCCCCTGTGGTGATCTTCCCTTGATGAGATAGAAAGGCCTGTCTCCTCACCTTCTTTCTGTGGGTATGTTGGAGTTGGAGTTGGAGTCGGGTTGGGTTCTCAATGCGTTGTCACTGTGAAGCTGATGAGTACTTTTGATTTTTGTTGGGGGGAGGGGGGCGGGGAGTTTGTTAGCTGGGAACTAATATAGATCTTTGCAAAGACTCAAAACTCTGGGAATCTGCTTAGATTATGGGCGTTGGCAGGTGAGATTTTGGTTTTTGATCGTCTTCTCTTGTACTTGCTTTTGTTAGGATCTTTTTGATTCGGAGTCACATGCAGGGGGTTCTTCCATTTTTGGACTTTCCGCTCTCCCTCCTTTTGTTGGGGCGGGGTTAATCTTCAGTTTTTCTGTTGTTTGGTTTGGGTTAGAAATCACGTCGGGTTGCCCGACACCGAAAAGCCAGCAATTAGGTGAAGTTCGTGTCGGCTTCCCTTCACTTAAAAATTAATAAATGGTCTCAACTCTATATATACATTGACCCAGGTCAATCTCGGTTTGGGACTATTTCTCAATAGTTTGGTTGGGAATTGGGTTTGCTGAAGTTTTGATCTTTCCGCCGTGGGTCATAGTCTGATTTGTTAATGGGTTATTACCGCAGGATGGTAAGTTTTCTGGTTTGTAATGTTTCTTTGTTTTTCGTTTTTTTTTGGTTGGGGTTCGTTTATTTTAGTTTATTTATTTTGTCTCCCCGATTGCTGGACGACATGGAAGGGTTTTTGCTTCAGTTTTAGGTTTTGAGGACGAGACACTCGCCCTAGGTTTTTATCCCTTTGTTTCTGGTAGGTTAAATGCAAGCTCCTGAGATGATCGTGTGCTTCTACTACGTATGGTGTTTATATTGCAATGAGTTTCAACTGAAAGAAATGGATTTACTATTTATATTCTCCTTACCTTGGTGATGGTCGGGCCCTTCCGAGCAATCAAGAGCTTATTGCGGTCGGTTGCTTTGCACCTGGCTCTGCCGAGTCATATAGAAGCTCAATGGCTCTGTCAAATTGGTTTCCCAGTCTTAAATTGAATTTACGTTTTCATTTTTAAAGATCGTTGGCTCTAGATTGATGTTCTTGATTTGCGTGCTTATCCGGTGTTGTTTCTAAGTTTCCTTCCTTCTGCATAATCTGTATACATGCCATGTTGGGCAATTTGCATATTTGACCCTTCGGTTATTTTCCTCCGAGGGTGCTAATGTTTCCTTCCGAGGATACTAATTTAAATCAAATTTTCTTCTGGACAGGATTTGTCTCTTCCAGCTGACAAGAAAGAGAGTAATTTGATTACCTGTAATCAGACCATCATTCTTCTTGTATCGTGGATACTGACTTTGTATTTCTATTGGTTGAGAAGACAAATTTGAGCTATGAGTCACCTCGCCATTCAGACTGAAGATGTTTTTGCGAGCCTGCTTGAGCTCGCCGCTGTCAATGACGTTGAAGGCTTCAAACGATGCATCGAGTGCGATCCATTGTGCATTGATGAGATTGGGTTATGGTATGGTCGCCAGAAGGGAACGAAGCAGATGATCAATGATCACAGGACCCCCTTGATGGTGTCTGCAATGTATGGGAGCATCAATGTTGTGAAACTTATTCTTGCCGTCTCCGATGCTGATGTGAACCGAACATGCGGGTTGGAAAAAGTCACTGCTCTTCACTGTGCTGCTTCTGGTGGGGCTCTTAATGCAGTGGATGTTGTGAAGGTGCTTATTGCTGCCGGGGCGGACCCTAACCAGACAGATGCCCGAGGTCATCGGCCGGTAGATGTCATTGTTGTCCCTCCTGGGCTCATGAACATGAAACTTGCCCTGGAGGAAATTTTATCCCCTGAAGGGTCCATTGTTCCGCGAAATCTAAGGATAAACATAGCAAACTCCAATTCAGTATCTCCTCCTCTATCCCCTTTGCCAGAAAATGGTTCCCCTGCATCTCTTGTTGTTTCTTCTCCAAAGAACTTGAAAGTGAACGTTGATCTTCCTGTTTCCTCAGTTACAGAGACGAGGGAATATCCAATCGATGCATCTCTTCCAGATATCAAGAATAGTATATACTCCACCGATGAATTCCGGATGTACTCTTTCAAGGTGCGCCCGTGTTCACGAGCCTATTCCCATGATTGGACAGAGTGTCCTTTTGTTCATCCTGGTGAGAATGCACGTAGAAGGGATCCAAGGAAGTTTCATTATAGCTGTGTCCCTTGCCCTGATTTTAGGAAAGGTGCTTGCAGGCGAGGGGATATGTGTGAATATGCTCATGGTGTTTTTGAGTGCTGGCTTCATCCTGCACAGTATCGCACCAGGTTATGCAAGGATGGCACTGGTTGTGCCCGAAGGGTCTGCTTTTTTGCCCACACTGATCAGGAGCTGCGTCCATTGTATGTCTCGACTGGTTCTGCTGTGCCATCTCCTCGATCCGGTGCCTCTGGTGCTTCTGCCATGGACTTTTCTGCGGCGCTGAGTGTGCTTCCTTGCTCTCCTTCTTCAGTAAACGTGATGTCTCCCTCACCTTTCACTCCACCGATGTCTCCCTCTGCTAATGGCATGTCCCATTCTTCTGTCACTTGGTCTCAGCAGAATGTGCCAAATTTGCACCTGTCAGGAGGCAATCTTCTGTCAAGCCGTTTGAGGTCCTCGCTGAATGCAAGGGATATACCAGTGGATGATTTTGAGTTGTCAGATTTCGATGTGCAGCATCAGCAGCTCCTCAGTGAGCTTTCTGTTCTGTCCCAATCATCCATTGCTGCCAATTCATTGCATCGTTCTGGTCGGATGAAAACCATGAACCCCTCAAATCTTGACGATCTATTCTCTGCCGAGGGGTCTTCCCCTCGCTATGTTGGTCAGGGACTGGATTCTTCTATTTTCTCGCCCACACACAAGTCGGGTGTCATCAATCAGTTTCAGCAGCATCAGAGCATGTTGTCGCCGATCAATACAACATTCTCTCCTAAAAGTGTGGATCATCCATTATTGCAAGCTTCTTTTGGTGTCACTTCTTCTGGGAGGATTTCTCCAAGGAACATGGAGCCCATATCCCCTCTGAGTTCTCGTCTGTCTGTTTTAGCTCAACGGGAGAAGCAACAGTTGCGGGGCTTGAGCTCTCGCGAGCTCGGCTCAAACTCATCTGCCGTTGTGGGTTCCCCTGTGGGGAACTCTTGGTCAAAGTGGGGATCTTCGAATGGGAAGCTGGACTGGGCTGTGAGCACAGATGAGCTTGGTCGGCTGCACAGGTCAAATTCGTTTGAGCTGGGAAACAATGGGGAAGAGCCTGATCTTTCATGGGTGCAGTCACTCGTCAGAGAATCTCCTGGGGAGATCAAGGAAGCAACCTCAGCATCTCTTTCCAGCATTTCTGCGGCTGCAGCCTCATCCGGTGAGATTCCGATGATGGGCTTGCATATGGAATCGGTGGATCATTCAGTGTTAGGGGCATGGATTGAGCAGATGCAGCTCGATCAGCTTGTGGCTCAGCAGAACTAGGGGCGCTTTGGCTGGTCATATACACGCTGATACGACTTGGTAACTAACGTTTTTTGGGGAGGGCTCGAGTTTTATGGTGGCGAAGAAGATAACATCGGGTGGTCATGCTGGTGAAGAAGAAACTTAATCACTTGGGAAAGGAACATTCATTTGTATCAATTCTTATTATTCTATTACAAGCAGAAACTAGGAAAAACTCAAAATGGCATTGTGGGTTTCAAGGTAAACTCAGGCCCCAGGATTACCCTTTTGCTTTTGGGGATTATATATATATATAAAAGATATATATTTACGGCTTTAGTTCCTTAATTACTGTCAAACTTGTTTTGTTTGGCCTTTCTTCGTATGCTTAGCTCTGTTGATTCTTTACACGCTCTTGGTAAAGGGCTTGGGGTCTGTTATGAAAAGGAAGATATATTTTTCATCATTTGTTATTTGTATGGGGATTGGGATATGACGATGATGTGATTAGTAGTAGTACGTCAAAAGATTGCCAGTTCTCAAGCGCTGATCCTCTGTTATTCTTTGCATCCTTCTTATCGCATTCATAGGCCGGGGGGATTTTTCACTGCATCCTTAGGGCATTTGATTATTCCCTGGTGGCGGCGAAGCCTGGGTTACTCTGCTTTACCCGAGGGAGGGATCTGGATAATCGTGTGGTAGTCGCGTGTGGATTTCAAAAGCATGTGTTCGAGTGAGTGAAGTGATAATGGGGTGAAGGTGAGATGATAGATGGACAGCAAAACAGGAAAATGAGGAATATGAGAATCATTTCCTTTTAAGGAGTTTGATTCGTAAGTGGAGATCATCGCAATTAGTGAGTGGTTGGTTCCTACTCCGTATTTCTCAAATGTGAATTGTGACCGGAAATCATACGATAAATTGGGAATTTAAGAAAAGGTTCGTTTTCTGTTTTCTTAATTGAAAATCTAAAAACTATTTTCCCTCCTACATTTTAAAAAATTGGTTTTTCTGTTCTCTCATAGCAAAAGTATTTTCTTATTTTCCTAAAAAAAAAGAATAAAAAATCCAACGTAGTTTCCTCTAAAAAAACTAACGCTTACTTTTCCTTTTTTATGGACTCCTATGTCATTTTATTTTATTTAAAAAAAAAACGATACCAGTAAATGGTTACTGAACAACAAAAGCGTCGCAATTTTAGCCTGAATATTGTTTGGCTTGATTGATCATAATGTCGACCTTCAGGCAAATTTCAGGAGACCTTTATATTATTCTTAGAGCAAGTATTTTTAAAATAAATTTAATTATTTTCGAAAAAATATTCAGAATTAAATGTATCTTGGAAGAGGAAGGAGGGGATGCCTTGGCAGTGACCACCGTCCTTACTCTTTTTGTCTGTTGCAGCAGGTTCGCCTCGGACGTCTCTGCTGCCGCTGGAATTTCTGAGGTGGTGGCTGCGTCCTGCTGATTTGTTGGAGGGGAATGTTGTTCTTGGTCACCGTCTGTTGCTTGCTGTTCCTGGTCCTTCCTTGGCTGGCGATTCGGAAAGACAAGTAACATATTCTTATTAATCCTTATTAATCTTCTACAAATATCCAAATTTTCAACAGTGCAGAGCTTCTTAATGGGATGAGCTAAAGGATTACGCAGACTGGTGCTAATCTTTGGATGCAATCAATGGATGAAGCACTTGATCAGGTCTCCAATGGGCCTTTATGTGATTGAAGATGCATATTAATTTCCCAAGTTGCCACAAGTTTTTCTCACAGTGAGTGTAGGATTTGTCCCGATTATGCTGCAAATTTCAAAGTCTTTCTTATTGTAAACAATGAAACCGAACATTTTTGCAGATTGAAATATGATTCATTGTGTTAATGTCTACATAAAGAGCAAATCATAGCAAAATCACGAAGATTATACAATTGTTCAAGAGCTAATGTGTACTTCCTGATCTATACTGGCAGCACGAATCAAACCAAACAGTTGCTGAAAGTTACGCTAGCTTTCTCCTGGCATGCGCGAGCCCTGTTCCCTTTCCCGGACATTCTTACGAATAAAATGCGTACATTCCGATGAATACGTCCAACTACACAGATTTCGGGCATCAATAGAGGTGTCAACTCTTATCCTGTTGTAGAAATGCCCTATATTGGTCTTGACCAAGAGGAAACCAAACTAAAAGTTGACGTTGAGCGTGGATTGGAGGATAAGCTTGGCCAGTCGCATGCACTTAAATTAGGTTTGGTGTGAAAGTATTGACATGGCAAATAATTTTGGGCCTGGGCTTAGAACAGAAATCCAGTAATCGCTCAAGCCACACTCCGAGTCAGCCCAAGATACAGTCGACCCATGACGAAGTCGACTAGGTCGACTTATGACGAAGTTGACTAAGTCGATTTATGAACGTAGTCGACCAGGTCGACTCACGACGAAGGAATATGATAATCAAAGTCAACCAAGATGACTCAACAGTAGCTAAGTCTACTAGTATGGTCAAGTCGACGGATTCTGGATAAGTCGACCAAGTCGGTCGTAGTCCGTACAGATCAGTCAAGTCGACAAGGTTGGAATAAATTTATTTCTGTTAAAGATCGTAACTGATCCTAATATCCGGGAACGTGATCCCATATATCAAGGAGGTTGTTGAGACACTCCCACGATATTAGGGATCACGATCTATAACACGATCTGCAACACGATCTATCTGTTACGTGTTAAACACGTACAAGTCCTCTATAAATAGCAGAGGAATTTTTCAAGAAAAAGTACGACCATACACAGCCAAAGCTCTGAAGTTTGTTCGTCAACCTTAGGAATTAGATACGTTGACCCGGTTTATAGGTCAACTACCCTTCCACCGACAGAGTGAGCTCGTAGGGCCTTTGCCGTCAACCCCCCGCCAGCGACACCACCGACGGAGTGAGCTCGTAGGGCCTTCGTCACAGCCTCCCGCCAGCGACCACCACCGACGGAGCGAGCTTCCAAGGCCTTCGTCACAAGTTCTCCGCCGTCACAGGATTCCACATCGTTGTCACCAATTGCTCCTTTTTCGTATTTTTTATGGCTGTAAGCCCCTTTTTCTTAATTCATCAAGATTGTAAGACTTGCATTCTTTTTTGAATAAAATTGTGCATCTTCTTACTGGCGACCACAATCCAATTCCTGTGAGTCATTTGCCAAATATTTTCGACTTGATCCGTTCTATACGCGAACACGTTTTTGGCGACCACAGTGGGAGATCAAAGAAATCTTAGTCTCAAATGCCGAGAAATACTCGAAGTACTACTGGCCATGAGCCTCAGAATCCCTTAGATGGGGAAGACCAGGAACTTCCTCCGAGAATGGACTTGGAAGCGCCGGCCCTAGGAGGCCAAGCAGCTACAAACCAGTCCACTTTTGATTCACATGCCCCGTCCGAATTTATTTCGAGACTGGAGTTCCACAAGGAATTGGGGGATGTGCGTCAGGAGTTGACTGATATGAAGGGTATTCTACTCGATGTCCAAACTTTAATAGGGCGTCTTTCTGGCCCGAGAGACGAAGAAAGAGTGAGACCTCGTATGAGAGAGGCCCCCTTTAGGGAGTCTACGTTCATGGCAGACGCTCGTCAGACTGCTCAAGGGCCACGTAACGTGACTTTTCAGCAATCTGAGATAAAGACGAATGCTCTCTTTGAAACCGGGAATCTGGTTCCCCCTGGTCGACCCTCTTCTTCACGTAATCGACCAGCGAATACGTATTGGAATGAGGCAGAGGACTTCCAAGAGGAAACAGATCGGGGGGAGGATTTTATTCCGTCTCGTCGCCCTGGAAAAGAGCCAATGGTCGACGCAGTTGGAGATCCCTATGAGCCTGGACCCCGGAGTAGTAATCATCGGGAGGAGCCTTCATTTTATGTAAGGGATCCAACGAGCCAAACAATGGGAGAAAGGCCTCCGTATAGCCCGTTAAGGCCAACTCGACTCGCAGGGCAGGGGCCCATAGGCGATGTACCCCCAGACTTAATAGAGGCCATAACTCAGGTTATAGAGCAAGTCGTCCCCGGAATAGCTCGGCGAGATGATACCTGTTTATACAGGTCTCCTTATCCTGCGTACGTTGATAGGGATTTCCCTTTACCTAGAGGTTATAGGGTGCCCGACTTCACTCGCTTCTCGGGCGAAGATGAAATGACTCCACTTGAGCATATTGCTCGCTTCACTCATCAACTTGGCGAGGCGGCTGTGAATGACTTCTGGAAACTAAAGCTCTTCCCGAACTCATTAATCGGGGATGCCTTTACCTGGTATGCAAGTTTTCCGTCGGGGTCAGTAGCTTCATGGACTCAGATGCAGTCCATGTTTGTTAAAACCTTTGCTCGACTCGATACCCCCATGTCGATGTTTGAAGTTATGCGCCTTAGGCAGGCTAGTGGGGAACACCCAGGGCAGTTTTTAATGAAACTTAGAAAAGCCTTATTACGGTGTAGGCCACCCATACCGGAGAAAGACCAGTTGCTCATCGCATTAAATGCGTTGTCCATTCCTTTCCGGAAAAAGCTACAAGGGGAGCGCTTTGCCGATCTATATGATTTGGCAAGGAGAGCTACTGAGTAATATCAGCTCCTAACAGAAGAGGCCCAGCTGACTCGAGCCTACCAAGTCGATACTTATGAAGTCGACGTGGCCGAGTTCGTTAAGGGAGAGTCGACTATATGTGACCCCTTGACTAGGAAAAATTCTAAAGCTAAAGCCTCCCAGAAAAATGCCGAGGAAAGGAAATACTCCTTCGACACAGATAAAGTCGACGCCATTTTTGACTGGCTTTATCAAAAGAAAAGGATCAGGCTTAAGCCTGGTCATCGAGTCCCTCAGATAGAAAGGGAAAAAAGTAGGAATTATTGCAAGTGGCATGGTTCCTTTACCCACACTACCAAGGACTGCCTGTCCTTTAGAAATATAATTCAGGATTTAATGGAGTCTAAAGAACTCTGTTTTCCTGAAGTCGATGAAGTCGCCATGGTGGATGATAATCCATTTGGCGACGAAGTTGCCATTCATACATTTGATATATTTGACACTGAGGTTAACCTTGTAGAAGTCATTAACGACTCTGCTATACCCTCGCAGGATTTGCAAGTAACTGGCGAGACCTTGGTGGCTAATGCCCTGATGAAGCGACTGTCTGAGCGTGGGGTTTTCATCCTGCCGAAGGGAAGGGACAAGTGGCTTTGCCACTGGCACCTGAACGATACTCACACGACGGACCAATGCCACACATTTAAGAAGTACCTGTTGGACAGTAAGACAGAAGACTGGTATGACCTGACCCCTTTCGAGGAAGCAGCAATGTCATTGACTACCCCCCGAGGACCTTCTCACGTCCTCAAAAGTCCTCCTAGTGTGGATCGCCGACTGGCTTCGCGAGGAGGAAGAGGAGGTTCCCAGGGGCATAGGGGGAATGGAGAGGCAGCCACCCGGGGTACGGAACGCCCGGCACGGCGACTTGAGTTTATAGACTCGTCTGGCCAGAGAGTCGTCAAGCAGGGGTACACTAGGACTACCCCTGTCAAGGAGATAAGACCTACGGAAGAGTATAAGGGAGTAGACCAACCCCAACAGGCTGCAAGTCGCAGGCCTCGATATGCGTCACAGACAGTCGACCCCCAGGAATTGCGGAGGGGACCTCCTATCGCCCAATTCTTGGACGAGAAGCTACTGTGCCAGAAATGCAAGCTGATCGCCCACAATCGGATACTTATTACCCAGCTCTGCACAGCATGCTGCGTCAACTATTTCTTGCGGCTGGTCGACTTGTCCGCAAAAGGGGAGATGCTGGTGAAAGCAGTCCGCCCCGAGGGTACAGGTAATTCGAACCCTAGCAAACCTTCCTCGAATAGACCAGGAAATACTCCAGTGCAGGTGGGATATGACCCAGTCGACGGCAGATTCGTGGAGGTAAGCCGACTCCCTTTTGATTCTAAGAAACCAAAATTCGTCAAAGCCCTTAACCCTTCGTCTCAATGGCAGAAGGCGGAAAGGAAGGTTGCGCCCCCCTTAAGGGCTCAAAAGAGAAAGGAAAGGCGTCTAAGTCACGCCCAAAAAAGACCTAGGATGACCCCTGCGATGCCACCCTCGGAAGGGAACCAAGCTGCAGAGAAACAAGTCGCAGCGCCTGAACGGGTCGAGTCTACTGATTACTCAGAAAACCCGGGCTCAAGCTTTGACTACACTCCTCTACGAGGAGACAGGCCATGCGACTTCAACGCAGAACAAGAGCCCCTTGTGAGCTGTAACGCTCTCACCTTTCCTGCCGAGTTCGCCTGCAACGATAAGTCGGAGGCGCCGAAAGGTAAAACCCTGGACTCTAAGGTCACTTCTTTTCCATCTGGCTTCCCTCTGCACTGGCTGAGGAAACCATCGGATCGCATGAAACAGCACATGCACTCGTTATACATCGCAGCCACCTTTGACGGTGTTTTGGTGGGTCGAGTCTTAATAGACAACGGCGCCACCGTCAATGTTCTCCCGCTCACCAAGTTTAGACTACTTGGGTACAAGCCTAGTGAGTTGGTGCGAACCGACGTGGCTGTAAGCGGCTTTAATGGGAGGAAGTCCGAATGCCTGGGGATATGCTCTGTGCATTTAGGCGTTGGAAGACACGAGCAGGAAACTGCTTTCTTCGTAATTGACATAGCCCCTTCGTTTAATGCGCTTTTGGGACGCGATTGGCTTCATAAAGCCGCCGCGATCCCATCGACTTTGCATAGGGAGTTGATTTTATGGCTTGACTCCGAAATAGAGACTATCAGGGCTGATGAATACTCCTGTTGTGACAAGGGCATTTTACATGCAGAAACATGCAAGACGATCAAGGACCTCACCCTGGATCAACGCTACAAGCTAGGAGACCCTACTGTCGGACCCCTAGGTGAACCCTCCGGGAAGTTCGACTTCATTGTGAGCTATGGCACCTCTCACCCCAAGCCTGATGAGGGACCAATCGTGCCAACAGGATGGGGGCCCGACTTCACGGACAAGGACATGGATGAGGTCCTGCAGGAAGTAGTCCCGACCAAGGATGGAGGCGAGACGGACAACAGTCCTAATGGCGACAAGAGGGAAGCGCCTAAGAGCCAGGAAAGTGCTGCGACGGAGTTGGAGCCCGATAGACTCCTGCACGAAGGGATGTATGGACAGTGACGAAGGAAGAGGCTATGCAGTTGCTGATATCCTCCAACGACTTCAGGAGTATGTTAGGAAGTCTAGGAAATTAGGTTGCCAAATAAGCAATGTAAATGCTGAGGCTAGCTTATCTAAGTCCATTGATACCGACTTAGGCGGTGTCCAGGGTCGCGAGTCACTTATGATGCCATGTGACCCGCTTGTAAGTATCAATTTAGGCGAGGAATCTAGCCCTCGGATCGTTTTCGTTAGTTCTTCAATGAATAAAGAACTTTTCAATTCTATTAAGGCTACTCTTGAAGAATTCAAGGACTGTTTCGCCTGGGACTATACTGAAATGCCTGGCCTAGATCGCCGACTTGTAGAACATAAGTTGCCAATCAAAGCAGGATTTAAACCAGTCCAACAGGCACCAAGGAGAATGACTCATGAAGTCACTCAGGCAGTATTCGAAGAAGTCAATATGCTCTTTAAAGCTGAGTATATAAGAACATCGAGGTACACTGAGTGGATATCCAGCATAGTCCCTGTCATCAAAAAGAATGGCAAGATTAGCGTCTGCATCGACTTCAGAGACCTAAATCGTGCTACTCCAAAGGATGAATATCCCATGCCCATTGCAGACGACTTAGTCGATAAGACTGCAGGGCACCAAATTATGTCATTCATGGATGGCTTCTCAGGATATAACCAAATTTTCTTGGCTGAGGAAGATATCCATAAAACCGCGTTCAGATGTCCCTTAGGCATTTTCGAGTGGGTAGTCATGCCGTTTGGGCTTAAAAACGCTGGTGCAACTTACCAACGAGCCATGAACGCCATTTTTGATGCTTCGATTGCCAAAACAGTCGAGGTATACATAGATGATATAGTGGTCAAATCAAAAGACGAGAGGTCGCATGTTAATGATCTTAGGAATGCTTTCGTCCAAATGAGAAAGCATCAGCTCAAACTAAACCCTCTCAAATATGCTTTTGGAGTAAGAGCAGGACATTTCCTAGGGTTCCTAGTTCATCAACGTGGCATAGAAGTCGACCAGAATAAAGTGAATGCCATTCAAAGATTGAACCCTCCGAGTAACAAGAAGCAGTTACAGGCTTTCTTAGGAAAGGTCAATTATCTCAGGCGATTTATTGGTAACGTCGCTGGACGGACAGAAGTCTTATCGACTTTACTAAAGGCAAAGGGAAACTTTGTGTGGAGCGACGAACACCAAAAAGCATTTGAAGGCTTAAAGGAATATTTAATGAAGCCGCCTGTGCTTGCCCCTCCTCGGATAGGAAAGCCCTATCTGCTTTACGTGGCAGCGACTGAATTAGTCATCGGAGCCATGTTAGCCCAAGATGCGGAAGACAAAACTGAGAGAGCGGTCTACTATTTGTCAAGACAACTAACCGCTACAGAAAAACGCTATACAATTAAGGAGAAGTTATGCCTGTCAGTCTTTTATACTGTTACTAAGCTAAGGCATTACATTGGATTCCAAGAGGTTCATGTCATTACCAAGTCTCCAGTCATAAAGTACTTTTTCGAAAGTCCCCTACTGACTGGGAGAATTAGTAAATGGAGTTTAGTGCTATCCGCGTATGATCTACGATTCAAATCCCAACAGTCGGTGAAAGGACAGGCTCTAGCCGACTTCTTGGTGAGTCACGATCCATCTGTATCAATCGACCAAGAAGAATCCCTTGAGGACATCTGGCAGGGTTGGTTTGATGGATCTTCGGCGAAATCCGGCGTAGGTATAGGCCTTCGTATACTTTCGCCACTAGGGAAGGATGTTCGTCTAGCGTATCGCTTGACGGCAACTCACACCAACAATGCGACTGAATATGAAGCCTTGATCATGCTCCTAAAGGAACTATTAACCTTGGGAGCCAAGAAAGCCACAGTGATGGGGGACTCTCAACTGGTGATTAACCAGATGAATGGTACTTCTATATGTCAAGAGAAACTCGCACCCTATCATCAAGTCGCCCGCAAGCTAGTCGAGCGATTTGAAGCGATCACTTTCCTCTTTGTAGGTCGAGAGGAAAATACCATCGCTAACGACTTAGCCCAAAAGGCTTCAGGATACAAGGCCAAAAGAGGAAGCGATTGTATCCCAGAAATAGTTTCCCACCTAGTTCCCCAAAGCGACGCGTTCGCTCTGGACATAATGACAAGCGATAAGGATTGGAGGAAGCCAATCACCGACTTCCTTTCTGACCCAACACAAAAGGCGAGCCAAAGAATTAAGACTCAGGCTTTGTCGTACACCCTTATAGATGGGGTACTTTACAGAAAGACCAAGGAAGGAGTCCTGTTAAGGTGTGTCGATTTAGACGAAGCGACCCCAATTATGTTAGAGACTCATCAGGGGTTATGCGGATCTCACCAATCTGGCACCAAAATGTTTTGGACTATCCAAAGACACGGTTTTTACTGGCCATCAATGCTAAAGAACTGCATAGAAATGGCTAGGGGATGCCAAGAGTGTCAAAAACATGGTCCGGTGACAAGGGCCCCAGCGTCCGACTTGGTCTCAGTCATCAAGCCTTGGCCATTTAGGTCTTGGGCTTTAGACATAATCGGGGAAATCCATCCGCACTCAAGTAAAGGTGACGCCTATGTTCTAGTCGCCACCGATTATTTTACTAAATGGGACGAGGCTCAGGTTTATAAGAAGATCGATCATAAAGAAGTGATCGATTTTCTCAAATCATCCATCATCTATAGATTTGGAATTCCCCAGAATATTGTAGTGGACAATGGCACCGCTTTCAATAATGAGAAAATGCGAGAATTCGCTACGGAGTTTGGTTTCTCAATCACCAACTCAACACCTTATTATCCTCAGGCGAATGGACAGGCTGAAGCTACCAATAAACTTATAAAGAACAATATTCAGAAAATGGTTGGTGCAAATCCAAGAGAATGGCACAAACTATTACAAGATACTTTGTGGGCTTTAAGGGTTACTAAGAGAGAAAGCACAGGGGAAACCCCTTTTTCACTAGTATATGGGCAAGATGCCGTCCTACTTATTGAGGTTCGATACAAGTCGCTCAGGGTTACTCACCCTGATTTACAAGACGAAGCAATGTACCTCGCTTTGGAAGAATTAGAGAAGAAGCGACTTGATGTAATAGACCGACTCGAGGTGCATAAACAAAGGATTGCTAGGCATTATAACAAAAGGGTTGTCCATAAGCACTTTAAAGTGGGCGACTTGGTTTGGAAGATGGTGATATCCCTTAAATCGAAAGACCAAGTTTTAGGTAAATGGTCCCCTAATTGGGAAGGTCCATATGAGGTATGTGAGACATACTCATCTAATAGTTATCGGCTTATGACGAGAAGTGGGGTCAGACATCCATTAAAGGTTAATGATAAATATCTCAAACCCTATCGCGCGACTATTTGGGAAGCTCACCATAAAACAAAGGACTCCATTAATTTGGGAAGCGCTTAATTCCTAAGAAATCGCGCTAGGCTTCAGTAACGCTGTCTGGAAGAATGAATTGTGCGTAGTGGGTAGAAATTCATTTGAAACACAATGAACTTGATTTATTGAGTAAAACAAAAACAATGGAATTGCATTGTTCTCTGATTACAAATCTAATTTCCATAACCCGCCAACTTCTTTGAAATCAAGGACAACGGATTCACGAGCTCGTCGCTTCGCGTTCACCTTGTTTCGCTGGGCATAAAGGTCGACGACCTTTTCTCTATCCTTCTCAGCATTGGCCTCCAGCTCCTCGATTTCTTGAGTATTGATCGACGCGAGCTGCCGAGTCAGGTCATTCTTGAGGTTCGTATAGAACTCTATTTGTCTCTCTGCCTCGGTCAGCTTCTCTTGCACGTCGACCAAACGTTGGCGGGCATCCTGCGCAGCTTTAGAGGCCTGCTCTCGAGCTTTATTAATCGACTGAATCTTCGAGTCGGTCGATTCCAAGGTGAGCAGGTCGGCGTCGTAATCCCTCCAGCGGGTCCAGAACGTCGACCTGAAGCTCATGCAGGCCCCCAATATTTTGTCCGTGACCCTAGGGGATGCCACGATTCTCTTCAACAGCTTCTGCATCCTCCTAAATTCGTTGATGCCTAAGGGGTCGATGAGCAGAAGTTGGCAAAGTTCTTCAATATCTTCATGAAGCTTCTCCCACGGGTCTTTGGTTGACCTAGAAGTCGCTGCAGCAGGATCCTGAAGAATAAGAGGCAAAATGCCGTTAAACAATACCCTAAAAAGGCCAACGACCTCGTGTGATCGAGTACTTACCTCTGGAGGCAATCTGTCCCCAGAGCTCTCATCCGAAGAAGAAGGGGGAGTAGGAATCTTCTGTCGGCCAGCAGGCACCTTCACCCTCTTCGGACGGGCCTATAAGGAAGGATATAAATACCTCAATCAAAATCGCAATGATAATACTATGTTCTATTTAAGAACACATACCATCCCTGGTGTAGGAGTTTGGACTGGAGGAGAAGGAATAGCTTGGTTTTCCTCCTCACGAGTCGACCAAGTCGGTGGGTCGACCGGGATCGCGACATCCAGGACAGCCTGTTCTTCTTGAACCAAGGCCTCAGGGATGTGCTGTTCATGAAACAGAGTATGACGCAGAACCAAAAGTTCATATATGAACAAAAGTAAGGATACACGAGCTTAGAACTAAACT
Organism: Melastoma dodecandrum; assembly: GCA_029817715.1. Taxonomy (NCBI): domain Eukaryota; kingdom Viridiplantae; phylum Streptophyta; class Magnoliopsida; order Myrtales; family Melastomataceae; genus Melastoma; species Melastoma dodecandrum. The sequence goes on from JARUPY010000403.1 coordinate 57,067, forward strand.
CACCTTGGCGACTGAACTTTTGTCTAAGGCATGGAAGATAAGCTGGTGGTCATCCTCATTTAAAGCCTCTCCCTAGACAGTATAGTATGGTTTAGATATGAAAACTCAAAACAAACTGGAGTCATCAGAGTCATACCTCTGCAGTTGGCCTTTGTAGAGCATCGACTGCAGCTGAAGACGCTGGCACCTCAGCTGGTGCCTTGGTAGATGGGGTCGCCACTGCAGCAGCTGGGGACCTGGACGGGGTCGTCGCTACAGCAGAGGGCGACCTAGATGGGGTCGCCGCTGCAATGACTGGCGACCTAGGAGAGGAAGTCGCCGCTGGGGTCGACGCCTTCACCAGTCTCCTCCTCTGAGACAAAGGCACCTCTTCAAGATCCTCTTTCTCTTTCTCGGCCGCCTTGCGCTTTGGTGCGCTTTTAGATCGAGCCTTAGAGGGACCACCTTTGGCTACTTCCCTGGGTCTCGCAACTTTAGCCTTCCCCTTGCTGGTCGACTTGAGTTTAGAAGGAGCAGGGGCAAGGGGGGCTTTAGGCTTGGGTTTTCCAGAGCCCCGAGGAAGCAATGATCCTGAAAGAGGAGAAAAACTTATGATTAGTATTAAAGACCCAATACTCTTAAAACAGAGCTAAGTCCTTACCTCTTGCTTTAATATGCGCGTCATCGGTGTAAAAGTCGGGTTCTTTGGAGACCTCCAAGAAATGCATCAAGGTCCGCAGCTCTTCATATGTAGTCGACCACAGCACGGTGAAGAACTGTGTGGCGAAACAGGAAGAAGTATCATATGGAAATTCCATCTGAGAGAGCTGCGCCTTGTGATTGAGCAAGTCTAGGATCTTCGAATCGATCGGCTTGCATACAATCTTCTTCATCCTGTCCCCATATAAGCCGCCGGCAGGGTCGGCGAGTGGAACTGCTACACTTTGGATAAACCCAAACTGCCTTGCACACAGTTGAGGGTTATAGACTTCAAAAGTCAGGCAGCCATCGAAAATAACTGGCAGATCTCTGCTGGTCAATACTCCATTCCAGAAGCCACGAGCAGTTTGAGGATTGATTTCTTGAGCAAGTGTCTTGCCGCCTGGAAAGGGTGCCCAGTCGCGTCGATCTACCCTGCCGAAGTCGACTATGTGCTTTAGATGGCCAGTGATCGACGTCATAAGCCATTGATCCTTACGCTGGCAGCACTGATCTAGGATGCTTTCTCCATAATAGGAGGCTTCAGAGGGCGAAGAAGGGACCTTGAACTCAGTCAATCCCAGCATCCACATGGCTGACCAAAGATGAACTAGCCAGAGCAACCCTCCTGCTGGATGTCTTGGAAATGGCTTGATTTGAGACGTTGCTCTGTCCAGATTGTGATAAAGAAGACCCAAAATGAAGGGACCCCAGGAGATTTCTTCATCGGTCTCCCTCAGAAAATTGGCCACCGCATAAGAAGTGTGGCTAACTTTCTTCCCAGGGAAGCAATAGACGAATTTGCTCAACCAGGTGCTGAGGAACTCGACCTCTTCTTGGGCACCAAAACCTTCAGTCGACAACCTATCATCTGACCTCTTGCCTGCTGAGGCCATCTTCAGATGCCTATTCACCACCTCCATGTACTGAAGGGCGCCCTTAGGATTAATATCGCCTGCCTGGGAGTACTGTCGAACAGGGCGGCCATTGATTTTGCACCTGGTCAAAATCTTCACATCTGCCAATGTAACTGACATAGGGCCTTCTGGGAAATAGAAGCAGTTCACGGCAGAATTCCAGAAAGGCAGCATGGCCGAACAGACCCTGGGATCACAGCTCTTATTCGCTACTGACATCCTAAAGAACCTCAAAATCCTCTGATTTATAAATCTCTCTGTAAAGTGCTCCTCCCACATCTCAAGCCAGTCTACCATCTCAGACTTAGATGCAGATGGAAAACACAGAAAAGATCCCTGACCTTCCCAGTTGAGGGGATCGATGAAGTCGGGATGACAAATCGGGATGGGCTTCTCAGTGATGAGATAGTTGAGCGGCACCGTCTCCGGGAAAAGATGCTCTGGCAAGATCGGTCCAAGAGTGACGCCCGACCCCTGATCCTCTGCGACCGGAATGGGTCCGGTTGGCCCCGCGCGCAGTTTATGGAACTCAAAAGATTTAAAAGTTGACATCTTTTTGAGGATTGAAGGAGTTTTGGCAAGGGAGACGGAGGGTTTTCTGGGAAACGAGGGTTTCTGGTTTCTTGGAGAATATGGAGAAGTGTTGAGCAAGGAAGAAAAGTGCGGGAAAAGAACGATGACTCTCCCTTATATAGGGTATGATTTTTGCTGAGTCGGCATAGCCAACCCAGCATAAAAGGGGGGCGTATGTTGACATGGCAAATAATTTTGGGCCTGGGCTTAGAACAGAAACCCAGTAATCGCTCAAGCCACACTCCGAGTCAGCCCAAGATACAGTCGACCCATGACGAAGTCGACTAGGTCGACTTATGACGAAGTTGACTAAGTCGATTTATGACGAAGTCGACTAAGTCGATTAATGAACGGAGTCGACCAGGTCGACTCACGACGAAGGAATATGGTAATCAAAGTCAACCAAGATGACTCAACAGTAGCTAAGTCTACTAGTAGGGTCAAGTCGACGGATTCTGGATAAGTCGATCAAGTCGGTCGTAGTCCGTACAGATCAGTCAAGTCGACAAGGTTGGAATAAATTTATTTCTGTTAAAGATCGTAACTGATCCTAATATCCGGGAACGTGATCCCATATATCAAGGAGGTTGTTGAGACACTCCCACGATATTAGGGATCACGATCTATAACACGATCTGCAACACGATCTATCTGTTACGTGTTAAACACGTACAAGTCCTCTATAAATAGCAGAGGAATTTTTCAAGAAAAAGTACGACCATACACAGCCAAAGCTCTGAAGTTTGTTCGTCAACCTTAGGAATTAGATACCTTGACCCGGTTTATAGGTCAACTACCCTTCCACCGACAGAGTGAGCTCGTAGGGCCTTTGCCGTCAACCCCCCGCCAGCGACACCACCGACGGAGTGAGCTCGTAGGGCCTTCGTCACAGCCTCCCGCCAGCGACCGCCACCGACGGAGCGAGCTTCCAAGGCCTTCGTCACAAGTTCTCCGCCGTCACAGGATTCCACACCGTTGTCACCACTTGCTCCTTTTTCGTATTTTTTATGGCTGTAAGCCCCTTTTTCTTAATTCATCAAGATTGTAAGACTTGCATTCTTTTTTGAATAAAATTGTGCATCTTCTTACTGGCGACCACAATCCAATTCCTGTGAGTCCTTTGCCAAATATTTCCGACGTGATCCGTTCTATACGCGAACAGAAAGGTTTCCAAGTAAACAAGATCCTGGTTAGTGAGTTTCGACTGAAGGGGATCGAAATGGTCAGTTTGTAAACGAAAACTTCAGCATGAAGAATACATGGGATTGGGATGCGCCTTTCGTTTAATTTTTCTTTTATTACCATAATTCCAAAGGACGGGTTTGCTATTACATATGATCCTGATTGAACCCCCTCGGGTTGCTGCTTTATCGGGCCATTTGAAAGTGACGGAGGGGGAGGATGTCAATGCTGTTTGCACTTGAGTACCATCAACAGCTGTGAACTTGGGAGCGTCAATGAACGGATGCGATCCGCCTGTTCCTCTGTCTTGCAGAAGTAAAGGTCGAAGAGCCGGTCAATGATATCCTTCCCGAAATGTCTGCTAATGACTCCTTCCATTCCTGCTCGCATATGCATGGTCAGGGCCTGAGACGGTATTGGACCACTAAGCATCGGCTTGGGTTTGGTGAGTTCCAGGATCTCGATGTCGAATCCCCCGTCTTCCTTGATCAGCTGGGCCATCTCCTCGGGTGTGGGACTGTACACCGGCAAGTTGAATGAATCCAGCTCCGCTTCCCCTATTATCCCCTGAAGGAAATAATCCGACGGACCTGACGAAATGGCCTTTGCAAGAGTTGAAAAACAGAGAAAGAACGGTACCTCATTCACCATGTCCAGAAGGCAGTTATCCAGGATTTCATACATCAGACCCGCGGGGACAGATGAATGAGGGACGCCTGCCGGGATCCCCGGCATGATCACTGCCAGGAATCCCCCACCCAGGATCTCCTTGGACCTTGCCCTTAAGAAAGCTGCCATGTCGATGGCAAACTGGGTCTCGTACGCCTTTCTCACTTCATCCGGGCCACCTGTGTAGTGGACTCTTCCCTTGTTAAAAGCCGGGGAGTTGGGATCAAGCAACTCCTCAGGCAACTTAGATAACCAGTGCAGCGCATAGGAAGAGTGCACGAAATGCAGAGAGGAATCCGGGAACTGCCTGCCATGGAAGGAGCCAGGGACCCCCGCGGCAAAGTAAGATCTGTCCGGGGGCAGAGAAACGAACAGGGTGTTGAAATCGTTGTTGACTTGATCGTTAAAGAAGACCTGGAACTGGGGCAACCCAGAAGATGAAATCCCCTGCGACAGGTATGTCTCTTGAACGGAGCGAACAAACTCTTCGACGGCGAAGAAGGTGTTGGGTCCGACGGAGCATCCGAGATCTGCAATAGCGAATACTTTAGCTGCTGTAGGAGGGAACTCCGTGTGGTCGAGCCTTTCCATGATGACCTCTACGATCTTGGCCCTGGCGCTGTCGGCTGCTCTTCTCTGAGTAAATCACAACAACGTGTAACGAAAATGATATTGGCTGGTCAGCATAGGCTGGGAAGGAGAGCAAAGGTGGGAGGGGGAGTACCTGGAAGGAGGAGTTGAGGGTGTAACTGTTAGGACCATCCCCCCCGTTCATCGGAAAAGAACACGGATGCTCTTTCCCGGCCATCCCTTCTCCTTCTACAGGGGGGCGCTGTCTTACCGTCTCAAGAGTTTCTTGCCATTTCCACCATCATAAATACTTCTTCTGATGGCAAGACAGCATCCCCTCAGCCGTTAAGGACTCAAGAAGACACGACAGAAAAATATAAAAACAAATTTGGAAGGGGGTGGGGGGGCATATGTTTCTCTTCCCTCCCTGACTTTTATCCCGAGGAAAGTTAGGGTTGGTCATGTTATTATATTTTTTTCAAATAGGGCTTAAAATTCCGATAATCCTTGAAGTATTTAGACAACCCGGATTAAATTATGTACGTCTGTCTGTATATCGTTGTTATTAGTGACCTATATATATCAGTATATGGGTGGCTGGATTTGTCTGGCTAAGGAAATTCCAAAGTTCTTTCCTCCCCCCTCCCCCCCCCCCCCGCCAAAAGTCAGCAATTACGGTCGCTCGGCCCACGGCCCATAAAAGGGTGAGTCGGTTTTTATCTGAAACAAGGAGCCCAACGTGTGTGTGGCTGGGGGGTGTCTCATCTGTCCTCCCTCAGGTAGTAGAACTCGGCATCACTCCATGTTGATGTGTTATCCGGCTTCATCTTCATGCCCCTACTCGTCAAGTAATCGGCCTCTGGTCGAGCCCACACATCCTCGCAAGGCAATCCTGAGGAAGAACCTGAGTCCAGATGCAAATCCAGGACGAACGGGACATAGAAGGCATGGCATCGTCGCCGTCATTTGTAACGCCAGAGGGAGGAGGTCGGCAAGGCACGGCTACGAGGAGGAGGATGATGATGAGGAAGAGTATGGTTACAACGAGGATATCGGTGAACTGGAGGAATACACCCGGTCCGTGCGGGGAGAAGCTCTCATCGTGCATTCGGTGGTGGATGGCAACGACGTGGAACTCGTTATCTACAAGGTAAGCGAAGAACGGAGAACCGGTGATGATTATTAAACTCCTGGTAGTGATCAAACGTAGACCAATAAAACTGTGAAAAAAGGGGAGAAGGGAAATGCTAACGAGAGGATGGAAAGCGAGTGCAGGGATTCTCGTCGAGCTTGAGTCACATGACATGGGCAGACCCGTCGAAGAGTGTTCTCCCTGCGAGGGCTGAGGTGAGGAGGATAGACAGGATCAGGGGGCCATTCAACCCTTCCGCCCTCTTCTACATTGAAAGGGACGTCCCTTGGGACACTTTTCGGGCACGAATCCGGGGTCTCCCTGGTTGAACTGCTTCCCCTCCTTCCAGCTTCGCTTCGCCTCGCGGTCGGAAAGAATTTCATTCCAATGATGTAAATGCTTTCAAGAGCGTCGTCCTCGGGGTGATTGTCGTGTTCCAAGTGATGGGTGTTCCTAAATTCACTTCATCCCTCTCTGATTTCTGTTCTTCAGGAATTCTACGTGGTAATGACAGCATCCAAAACAGAAACCCCCGTTGCAAAGCTAAATAAACAGAACAATGAGGTCCCAAAAATTATTATCAATATATGTCAGAACATAAAAGAGAAAGGATTATTCAATGTTTCGATTTCAATATAAATTTTTATTACATGTGTGCGTCTAAATGCAAAGCAATCTCTTCTTCCTCCCTTAACTTATATCCACATACCAAAAATCATGAAAACTTCCATCATACATAAACCCAACGCTACACACAATAACATCATCGTTTTCCGTGGCGGATCATGTCATCCCCATCCTTTATATTAGAGTTTTCGGGCCGTAGCGGCGGGAAAGGCGGACGCGGAGACCGTGCTTCATGTACATGGTGAGCGCCAGCTTCGGAACGACAGGGTGGCCCTCCACCACCTCAACCTTGTACCTGTACAGTATGGATGCAGCCGCAAACTTCATCTGGTAGTAGGCGAAGTCCTTGCCGAGGCAGAGGCGGGGACCCCCGTTGAAGGCCGCGAACTTGTAGGCGGACTCGCTAAGGAAGCGGCCGTCGCGGAGCCACCGCTCCGGCCTGAACTCACGGCAGTCCTTGCCCCAGATGGCCTCCATCCGCCCCATGGCGTACATCACGTACAAGACCTTAGTCCCCTTCTTCAACACCGTACCGTCGGGGAACACGTCGTCCTCAACCACCTGCGGATTGGGAAATCATTGTCAGTAGTCAGCGAGTTAATTCGTAAAAACCGATCCCTTATATAAACAGTTATGGCAGCAACGTGTCGTCAAACCTCTTTATGATCGATGGGAACAGAGGGATACAGCCTGAGGGATTCAGAGATGGCTGCCTGCAAATATTCCATCCTCTTGATCTCCCCCGGCCTGAACACAAACTCTTCGTCCTCCCCTCCGTCGGACCCGTTCGTCCTCTCCCTCACCACCCTGTTGATCTCTTCAACGATCCTCTCCTCCACGGCCGGGTTCTTGTGTAGTAACCAGAAGAACCAGCTCAGCGCAACGGATGACGTGTCCCTTCCGGCCAGGATGAAGTTCACGCATATGTCCCTCAGGAACTTGTCCGAATACGGTCTACCTCCATCATCCCTCAGTCCCATGAACACCGTCAGTATGTCCGACTTCTTCTTTCCTCCCTCCGAGTCGAGGGCCAGCTCCTTCTTCCGCGTCCTTATCACCTGCTCCGCGAACTCGTCCACCCCCTCGATGCATCTCTTGAGCGTCCTCTCTGGCCCCACCTCCAGGTACCTCATCGCCTTCCATATGCATGTGGGGGTGACGAACCGGAGGACAGTGGCCTCCGTCGCATCCTCGAATGCCCTCGCGAAGGGTATCTCCGGGAGGCCTGGGCGGAGGCAGCCCGGGTCCGCGCCAAATGCAATCATGCAGACGTTGTCGAAAGTCAGCCTCAGGAGCACGTCCTGGAGGTCCAGAGAGGAGGAGCTACGGACAGACTCCTCGAGCACAGGGAGCAGCCGAGAATGCATGAGCTCGAACAAGGAGTCAACGGTGAGCTGGCGGAAACGGGCGGAGTGGAACTCGATGCTGGCGGTCTTCCTCTGCCTCTGCCAGGTCTCATCGTCGGCATTGAAAATGCCGTCCCCAAGGAGGTCACGTACCGTGTCGCGGAAATAAGGGCCCTTGGGGAAATTGGGGAAGCGGGTCTTGAGGAGGTGCTCGAGGTTACGGGGGTCGGAGGTGACGACACAGTTGAGGTTGGTGAACCAGGGGCCCTTGAAGCGGAAGGTGCCGTTCTGGCGGCAGATGACCTCGGAGATGTACTCATACATGTCGCCGCGGAGGCCAGAGATGAGGGAAGGGGCCATGCCGAGGAGGGGCCAGACGGGGAGGCCGTGGAGCTTGCGTTGGCGGAGGGAGTGGAGGACGACGAAGACGGAGAGGGCGAGGAGGAGCTCGAGGGAGTGGAGGTGGTTGAATAAGGGGACAAGGGAGACGACATGTGGGGAAGGGAAGGTAGAATGAAGGGAAGAAGGGGTGGTGTGATTGGAATTGATCATCTTTCGTGGTGCAAAATCAGTGTGTGGGCATGGGATTTGAAAGATGGAGGAGGAGGAGGAGATTCGGGTTTGGGGAAGTTATATACATACACGAACACACCACTGTGGGTTGGGGGGATAATGCCTCTTCCTTCTTCCTTAATTCTTCTTCTTTTTCTACTACTACTACTAGTGTTGTGTTGGCGTGCATGGTTTTGTGGCAAGCAGATTTGATTTGGTGAGCTAAAACTGTACCGTTTTTTTTCCTTTCCTTTTGCCTCTTTGCAGACGTGTGGGTTTTAGATGACTTGGTGGGTGTGATTAAGGAGGTAATGAAGAAGAATGTTGGGGACGGTGGTTGTGGCTCCGTAGAGGGGCGAGTCAAACCAGAAATTTGGAACCTTTTTTGTTTTTTTGGGGAGGGTAGTAGAGATTTGAGGCGTAAGAATTGGGCTTCCTCCTTTTTTTGATCGTCTTTGTTTTTCCGTTGGGTGGGAAATTGGGAAAAAAGTTGGGTATGACCGATCACCTAAGTTTGCATCACCCCCTCCCCTCCCCCCCCCCCCTTCCTTCTTACACAAGCATAATCGTATATTTATCATCTTCCTCCTCCTCCTCCCTCTTACGTCCTCGTCCTTGCCTATACTGTACATCTAATCGAATGTTTTGTAATAAAGACTATGGAATTTGAGGGAAGTGGGTGCGACGTGGGTTAATTTTTTTTAAAAAAAGGAAATTGATAACGCCATCAATGTTTCCGATTAATGGAGGAGGAGGAGGAGGAGGTTGTTCTCCTCTTCTTCCAATGCTGTGTAATGAGTAGCACTGCCTCCAATTAATGCCTTAAACTAAAAAAGTACTCATAAAATTGGGACTCATTTCCCCGTAATGAAACGAGTTTAAAAAGGGGGGAAGGTTGACCGATTCCTTACACCGCGACACGTGTCAGTGGATACGCCGCCGGATGTTGAACCGTATTTGGACACGCCCCTCCACAAGTTGCTGCGTGTGATCTCATAAATTGTCCGGAGGGACCAAGTGGGCAATCAAAAAAGTTTTCACCCTCTTATTTATACAAATAAATCGATACACCTAAATGGCAAATCATTCGACAATCGAGTATTGTTACGATATATAAAGTTGCAATTATATTGGATAGTTGGAAACTGGAATCACTACGAGATTGGTTTAGCAAATCACAGCATGACTTATTTGAAATATATCTCATTCCCTCTTCCTCTATATAATCTTAAGGAGAGATGCTCACCACGGAAAAATTTATCATCCTCGTGGGATTAAATTTGATGCCCTTTTTCCAGCTGGTCATGATCAAAGGTTGTCAACATTATCGTTAGTTTTCTTTGCGATGATACGGACATGGACTTGGCAGTTTGCTTACCCATGCTGCAGAAAATGAACTTGGCCATTCATTCCATATAAAACTCCTTGGTGGGGGCAGTGTAAAGACGAACACGGTTTCAAATGCTTAGAAATTATAACTTGGAAAAAGCACCACTATAATTCCACCACAGTAGGCTAGAGAACAACAGAAACCGAAAATCGCAGGACGAGCTTTTGTGTAGAGAGATAGAGACCGATATTCGATTCCTCGAGTTTGTCCGGGTGAATGTAGGGTCCCGGAGTGAGGCATCCTTTGAGGCGATTTTCTGCATTCGCGAGAAACCGGGTGTGCTTCATCATCCATCCAAACTTCCACCTTCGTGGAACTGATCAGTATTTGACATCTTGAAGTACATGTTGACGAGTAATGCTTCAGAGTGTACAGATGAGATGCTAAACAAGGGAGGATTCTTTTCCATAAGGGGAATTTGTTTCCAAAAATGAGGTCGCAATGGATCTTTTCGGTACTAAAAGGGGGGTTTCTAAACGAGGGGCATGCTTTAACGGGGAAGACGACGAAAAGTTGAAAATGAACTTTGGAAAGTTTCCCTACAAGAGATGGGAAGGGCAAGCACATGGCAGTGTCCAAATTTTAGGCCTAAAAATTTTAATGAAAGTTTGATAAATTGATCCCGACGATGAAAACATGAGATATCATCATCTAACGACACGAAATAATTTGTAATTGGATTGGATAGATGGAATTACTGCGATATTGGTTTCATATTTAACAAATATCACGTGGACTTATTTGAAATGCCAATCGGATAAATTCATGCACGAATACCTTCAAGGGGAATAAATTTGGTGCGTTTCCCCTCGCCCCTTAGTCATCAATTTGGTTGTCATTAATTTTCTTTGCAAAGGCAGTCGCCAGTTGGCCATGAGTTTCCATAATGAACCCAAAATTAAGAGAAACATCCCCCCCTTCCCCCCCAATTAAAGAAACAAAATCTTCCAAAAAAGGATAAATAATCACAGAAAGATGAGATAGTGAGGGGGTCGTGTGTGATCTGATGATTGATTGATGATACCTAGGAAATCCCTCATTCCGTCCTCCTTATTTAGCACTTCACCCACAGACGACGCCTCATTGTTCCCGTGGAGGATTATACGATATGGCGAGGGACGTAGATACTGATCTCCGCCGTGATAACAGCGTCGGTAGGATCGTTGTCGTGGATGCGTTCAAGGACAGGGAGGTCCCCCACTGGAAGAACCAGATCACTGTCCGGGCAATCCTCACGGCTTTCATACTCAGCATCGTCTTCAACTTCATCGTCTGCAAGCTCAACCTCACCACCGGGGTCATACCTTCCCTCAACGTCGCCGCGGGCCTTCTAGGGTTTGCCATTGTCAAGTCCTGGACAACCCTCCTAGACAAGTGCGGCCTCCTCAAGACGCCTTTCACCCGCCAGGAGAATACAGTTATCCAGACATGCGTGGTCGCCTCCTCTGGGATCGCTTTCAGCAGTACGTCATCCGCGACTCTCTCTATTTCTCCCCCTCTGATCCGGCTGCGGGGGATTATTTTAATGACTAATGGCCTTCCTGTTATTGAACAGGCGGGACAGCCAGCTATTTGCTGGGGATGAGCGCGAAGGTGGCCGCTCAAGCGGATGGAGGGAACACGCCCTCTAACATCAAGAATATGTCGTTGCCGTGGATAATGGGTTTCCTCTTCCTCGTCAGCTTCGTTGGACTCTTCTCCATCGTTCCTCTCAGAAAGGTATGAAATCACAGTAGATGCAAAATTAGATGGGGGCAAGAGGCAGCCGACGACGAAATATTCTACAACATCATTTTGCTTGTGTGATAGATGATGATATTGAAGTACAAATTGACGTACCCAAGTGGAACCGCCACTGCCTTCCTCATCAACAGTTTCCACACTCCTAAAGGAGCCAAGTTGGCCAAGTCAGTCTCTCTTTTGCTGTAAACCCTACTTACTTCCATGCGGTGTCTCTATATTCATTCTGGAAATCGATGGGTGTCCCTTGGTACGTTATGTTCTTCGAAACAGGAAGCAGGTATTCGTGCTTTTCAAAACCTTCTCCTTCAGCTTCTTCTGGGCTATGTTCCAGTGGTTCTTTGCGGTCGGGGATGGCTGCGGCTTCAGCAGCTTCCCTACCTTTGGCCTCCAGGCATATAAGAACAGGTAACAATAACAACCCAGTTTTTCGTCCCGAGGTCGATGATAGTGAGAGTTTGCCTCATCATACTACTCTTATCACTCAGATTCTACTTTGACTTCTCGTCAACTTATGTTGGGGTCGGAATGATTTGCCCTTACTTGGTGAACATCTCTCTCCTCATCGGAGCGGTCCTCTCTTGGGGGATCATGTGGCCTCTGATCGAACGACAGAAAGGTAACTGGTACAGCACGGATTCCCCGAGCAGTCTCCACGGGATTCAAGGATACAGAGTGTTTCTCGCCATTGCCATGATGTTGGGGGATGGTCTCTTCCATGTTGTGCTCATGCTAATTAGGACTTCGAGCAGTCTGGCTGATAATTTGCGCAAGGGATCCCCTGCTTCTGATGAGCAAAGCGAAAAGGCCACACTTGATGATGAAGAAAGGAACAAGTACTTCCTCCAGGATCAGATACCCAATTGGGTAGCGGCCACAGGATATGTTGTCCTGGCTGTGCTGTCAATCATCTTGCTGCCTTTCATCTTTCCGCAACTGAAGTTCTACCACCTGATCGTTGCATATGCCATTGCACCGGTTCTTGCATTCTGCAATGCCTACGGTTGTGGTCTCACGGACTGGTCCCTTGCATCCAACTACGGGAAGTTTGCCATCATCATCTTCAGCTCGTGGGTAGGTATGGAGCACGGAGGAGTGATTGCAGGGCTGGCAGCTTGCGGAGTCATGATGAACATCGTGTCCACGGCTTCCGACCTCATGCAGGACTTCAAGACAGGGTACCTTACCCTGTCGTCTCCTCGGTCAATGTTCTTCAGCCAAGTCTTGGGTACCGCCATGGGCTGCATCATCACTCCACTGGTGTTCTGGTTCTTTTACAAGGCTTACCCCCTCGGGGATCCTATGGGATCCTACCCTGCACCTTACGCCTTTATGTACAGAGGGATCGCCCTTCTGGGCGTGGAGGGAGTATCATCTCTCCCGAAGCACTGCCTGTTGCTCGCCATCATCTGCTTCGTGGCGGCCATCATCATCAACGTCCTCCAGGAGTTGCTGCAGCGGTATGAGACGAAGTACCGCTTATATAGGTTCATCCCCAGTCCGATGTGCATGGCCATACCTTTTTACCTGGGCTCTTACTTTGCGATTGACATGTGTGTGGGGAGTTTGATCCTGTTCCTATGGGAGAGGAGCAACAAGAACAAGGCGAGGGACTTTGCTCCGGCGGTCGCATCGGGTCTCATATGTGGCGATTCCTTGTGGGGGGTGCCGGCCGCTGTCCTGTCACTTGCAGGGCTGCAGGCTCCGATCTGCATGAAGTTCTTGTCGGCTTCGGTGAACAAGAGGGTCGACGTTTTCCTACATGGACCTTCTTAGATAATAGATAATGCATTTGAATCCCATGTGTACGTATGATAAATTCTAGTCATTATTCAATCTGTAGAATTTTATGAGAATTTTAAATTAATTTAGCATTAAAGAGTATATCCCTCGTTTCCCAGCTGAATCAACGTTGTCTTAAGAGAGGACTACATACATATATCTATATATCTCAGGTTCGAGTGTCCCACTGATGGAGAAAACTGGTGCCGGAGAGCTTTACCCTGGGCCAACCCGGTGCGGCGCGTGTACCAAAAAGAAAAAAAGTCAGGGCGGGGCCGACCCGACTCGGCTCGAGAACCTAAAAACGCCGGGAGAAGGAGTAGCTTCAGACTTGGTCAAATCGTTCATTTCTTAGTTTTGTAAACCGTGCGAGAGCAATCGCCATGTTCTTCAGTGAACTTCCTATTCACCGTGGTTCCTATCCACCGTGGGAGAGCAGGCGTGTGAAAAAGTGGTGCTTTGAGTTAGTTCGCTTATTCTCTTGGTACTGAAACCTGGCTTGCTAGGTGTTACGTGCGTATCTCAATCTGCGGCAGTTTCTCGGATCTTCTCCTTGTAGAATGGTTGGGCATCTAATAATGATAACATTGAGAATTGGAAACTAAAGCCGACAATTCTGTCGCCCAGCAAAAATGAGCAAGAAGTGATCTCGAGGGAGAAAAAGGACAGACTGGATTTTGAACAAATCGCGGCATTGGCCAACCGGATTGGTCTGTTTAGGTATGCCTCGTTTATCTTTCTGGTCATTGCCACTGCCTATGCTTCCGTTCGTTAAGTGATACCCACCATACGTTTCCTCTCAGTCGACTGTACAGCAAAGCTGCTGTCTAGAGTAAAGTTCCTTTGCCTAACTATAGATATGATCTCTTCTTCAGCAAAGTTCCTTTGTCTTCAGTATAGATATTCTTTATAGACTTGAGTCATTTAGCTTCTTCATTGTTAGGTGCCAAATATTCCAGTTTCTAACGGAGAAATTGATGATGTTCTGCTCATATCATGCGTTTTGGTGTTTTTTTTTTTCCTGAGACTTGCCTCATCTTCACTGTTACAAACTCTGTCTACATGAATGACCAATATTGATGTGTGAATCTATAAATATCGAAATATAAATGTCATGCATTTTGTTTTCAGCTTTTCCTAAATAAGAGCTATTGTACACAAGCTCCAAAGTGTTGGAACGCAAGCCCAGAATGATAGCCCATGCGAGACCCAGATTGGGACATTCTGCCTCACGATGAAGAAGAATGGCAAGGAGCTGTAATAAATTAAGACACTTAAGGTCTCTGGTGTAATAGCAAAGGCAGGTTGTTATGCCTGTGCTCAGACAACGTTAAATACAGAGTGCGTGTACGGGAATTAGTTTTTTAATAATTGAATGAGATATTTCTTCTTCGTCTTCTTCTTCTTCTTCCTCCTCTTCTTCTTTTTCTTGCATTTGGTTTGTTCCTTTCTGTCAATTCTCTGCAGCACCATTAGGAAGTTCTTCATGGTATCAGAGCTTGAAGGTTGATAGCCATCAGGAGAAGATTCTGGTTGATCACAGTATGGCAGACCATCACGCAACCACTCCAGCAACACCAGAGACTGCAACCCAGTTTCCTCTATCTGGGTCTGGTATTTCTGAGCACACTTCTACTCTGAATTCCTCTCAAATACAGATTCCATCTGGGGTTTTCGCGCCGTTAGTCAAGTTAGATGATGGGAATTATCTGTTATGGAATGGTCAAATACTTGCAGCCATTACTGCGGCAGGGTTTGATGACTATATATATGGACTGACTGCACCTCCTGCACAATACTTGGATAGTGAGTGTTTAATAAGGAATCCTAACTATGGAGTGTGGCAGAGAACTGATAAAGCAGTCATGTCTCTGGTTTTTTCATCGTTAACTTATGAACCCCTGAGTATGGTAGTACTTCTAAGAATTCCTGTGAAGTTTGGGAGATATTGCGAAGCAGGTATGAGTCAACCTCTCCCTCAAGAGTCATCAATCTTAAGATGCAGATGCAGCAACAACGGAAGGAGGGTCGAACCATGCAACAGTACTTGAATTTTCTGAAGACACTGTCGAATCAGTTGGCTGCAGTTGGTGAGCCAGTCAGTAGCAGAGACTACTTGTGGTACATGTTAGAAGGCCTCCCTGCTGAATATAATGCGTTTGCTATGGCAATCTACAGTCGGTCAGACCTACCGACAGTGGAAGAGGTCCAAAATTTGCTTCTGAACTTTGATCTGCGGTTGGAAAGGAGACAGGTAGTGGACTGCCAATCCCTCAGGTTCATCTCTCTACTCTCTATCCTCTAGACTCTTGGTGGTGTGCGGCCTAAGTTACCTGTGTCAACCTTACCTACTTCTACTCGGCCTCTTTTTCGTTCTCCAGCCAGACCTCACTGGTCATCTCAAACCCCTGCTCTAGATCAGTCCAGTATACTTGGACGACCTCCTGTTCATTCTACTCCCTCACGACCTTTCTTCAAACCAAAGCCGAGATGCCAAACCTGTTTTAAGATTGGACACACTGCCATGAATTGCTTTCATCGATTAAACTCCTCCTACCAACCCTCTTTCGGTTCAGCCTCTCCTCTTCCATCCCCTCCAACCTCTCAGCCCTTTCATGTTCCCCCTCAAACACATTTTACCAGCTCATACTCGCCTCAACCCTCTCCCTACTCACCTCAGCCCTCTTCCTTCCTGCCTTCCCTCTCTTCTCAGCCTGGATATACACCAGAAGAGTGGCTTGTTGACTCTGGAGCCACTCATCATGTCACTCCCACATTGTCTGGTCTTACTAATCTCTCACCCTACATTGGTACTTCCTCTGTCACTATTGGTAATGGGACTCAACTGGGGATTCATCACACTGGAGATCGATCCATTCCTGCTGAGTCAGGTGTACTTCGATTGTCTCATATTCTGCATGCTCCTAATCTTTCACAAAATCTCATTAGTGTTTCAAAGCTTTGTCAAGACAATGATGTTGTGGTTGAATTTCACTCTAATGCCTTTTTTGTTAAGGACAAGACCACACATCTTATCCTCCTCAAGGGGCAGATGCATCAAGGGCTTTACAGACTTCAACCCCAAGTTCCTCCCACTAATCTCCCCCTCTCTGTCAACCATACATCCTTGTCAGCTCAGTCCCCTACATCCTCCTCTGTGAAGAATCCTACACCACATACTGCTGTTACAATCTTTCCTCCAACATCTGTTAGCAAAGCTCAATGGCATCAGCGCTTAGGCCATCCTAACTATACTGTTTTAGCTAAAGTTCTTGGAGAATGTACAGACACATCTACTCTAGAGGATTTTTCTTTTTATCAAGTTTGTGCCGTAAGTAAACATCACCGGCTGTCATTTCCTTTATCTTCTTCACATGCTACTGAACCTTTTCATCTTGTCCATATGGATATCTGGGGCCCTGCACCAGTCCAATCAGTGACTGGAGATCGTTATTTTCTATTACTTATAGACGATGCCACTAGGTTCTCCTGGGTTTACTTCCTTCAACAGAAATCTCAAGTACTCCGTGCTTTTATCCAATTCTTTGCTATGGTTCAAAACCAGTTTAAGTCCACTATCCATACGGTGCGTTCAGACTGGGGAGGAGAATTCCGATCACTTCATCCATATCTTACTAAACATGGAATCTCCCATCAATTGTCTTGCCCCTATACCCCACAACAAAACGGTCGAGTGGAAAGGAAGAATCGACATATTGTCGAAGTGGGCCTGGCACTCTTAACTCAGGGAGCTGTCCCTCTCGGCTACTGGGTGTATGCCTTTAACACTGCAGTGGACTTAATCAATCTCTTACCATCCAGAATGCTTCAGTTTCAAAGCCCACTCTTCCTTCTCAAGAAATCCATCCCAGATTACAAATCCCTTCGAGTGTTTGGCTGCTTATGCTTTCCTCTGTTGCGACCGTACAACACTCACAAGTTGGAACCTCGTTCTACTGCCTGTGTTTTTCTTGGACGCAGTTCCTCACACAAGGGCTATATCTGTCTAGATTTGTCTTCTGGAAAAATTTATGTCTCACGGGATGTCCTGTTTGATGAAGATACGTTCCCATTTCAGACACCCAATATCATTCACCAGACTTGTTCACCTCGTCAACCATGTTTTCCTGTTGTCTTGCATCCTATGTCTTCCACCACTCCCTCTAGTTCACAACAGTCCTCATCTCCAGCTACTGTGCCTCCACATATCTCGAAGTCCAGTTCTTCGTCTAGTTCATCTCTCCATTCTTCTAGTCCTTCCTCTTGTTCTTCCTCTAGTCCTACACCTGACTCAGTCTCATCAGGGTCGTGTCCCAAAACTGATATATTCCTAGTGCAGCCCTCTCAGACAGAGGAGTACCATTCCATCACTCCCATGACAGTCGACAATGTACATCCTATGATCACTCGATCAAAGGCCGGCATTTTCAAACCAAAAACCTATACTGCTGTTGTTCTATCTTCATCTCCTGCCCTTCCTACAGAACCTAAAACCATTGTTGAGGCTCTCACAATACCAGTCTGGAACTCAGCCATGAGAGATGAGTTTGAGGCCTTGTTGCGGAATAATACCTGGCAACTAGTTCCTGCGGATCAGAGTTCTAAAGTGATTGGCTGCAAATGGGTGTTTAAAGTGAAAATGAATGCCGATGGTTCCCTTGAGAGATGCAAGGCCAGATTAGTTGCGAAGGGGTTTCACCAGACGGCTGGCCTGGACTATGCTGAGACCTTTAGTCCAGTCTTGAAGCACCAGACGATTCGCGCAGTGCTGAGCTTGGCTGTCCTGTATCGATGGCCGTTGCGGCAGCTGGATGTCCATAACGCCTTCCTCAATGGCGATTTGGAGGAAATTGTCTATATGCATCAACCTCCAGGCTTTGAAGATGTTGTCCATCCTACACATATTTGCCTATTGAAGAAAGCATTATATGGTCTCAAACAGAGTCCAAGAGCGTGGTACTTAAAGCTCAGCAGGTGTTTAGGATAGTGGGGCTTTGCAAACTCTAAAGCTGATGCATATCTCTTTTATCAGCACACTGGTCGTGGTGGCATCATAATTCTTCTAGTTTATGTTGATGACATTATACTTACAGGATCAGATGCTGATGGTATCGCAGATCTGCTTCCTAAGTTGCACACAGAATTTGCTTTGAAGGATCTGGGGAGCCTATCTTATTTTCTTGGCTTACAGGTGACGCAGCAGCAAACGGGTCTTCATCTCAGCCAGGAAAAATAATTGCAAGCCAGTCCCAACGCCAGGACAAGGTTGGTCTATCTAATTGCAAGCCAGTCCCAACGCCTATGGCTACCACTGGAGTATTATCCAAGTATGACGGCGATGAATTACCAGATCCATCCCACTTTCGCAGTCTTGTTGGTGCATTACAGTACTGCACCAATACGCGGCCAGATATTTGCTATGCAGTAAACAAGGTGTGTCAATTCCTGCAACGACCTACCACACTTCATCTTTAGGTAGTAAAAAGGATTCTGCGATATTTAAAGGGAACCCTAACCTATGGCTTGACCATTACGGATGAGAGTACTTTGGATATTTGTTGTTTCACCGATGCCGATTGGGCCGGATGCCCTGATGACAGGAAAAGTACCGGGGGCTACTGCACCTTCCTTGGCTCAAATCTTATTTCCTGGGCTTCTCATAAACAAAAAGTGGTCTCTCGGTCAAGCACTGAAGCTGAATATCGGGCACTTGCCGATGGGGTTGCTGAGGTGTTATGGTTACAGAGTTTGCTTGGCGAATTACGGGTTCTGCAGTGGTCTGACATTTCTCCTGGTGTTCCAACTGTCTACTGTGACAATCTGAGCACCATTCAGCTGGTAGCAAACCCAGTTCTCCATCCCCGAACTAAGCATGTTGAGATCGATTTTCACTTTGTACGAGAAAAGGTGATGAATGGACAGCTAACGCTACAGCATGTTAGCTCGGAGGATCAATTAGCGGATTCACTGACAAAGGTGATATCAGTTCGGAAGTTCCTGAGTGCTCGTACCAATCTTACAGTCTCACGGAAGCCTGGTGTATGCGGTTTTGGAGACAAGCGAGGAGTTCACAATGAAATGCAAACAGTGGAAGCAGGAGATAGTTGCCCAGGTTGCGGGGAAGTGTTGGAATGTTGTGGTGTGAGTTGTGCTGGAAACAGTTGTGCTGGAAATGAACAACGGACTGAGACTGTGGAAGGAAGAGATGAAAGTTCTCTGGGTACAGACGGTCAAGGTTGCGGGGAAGTGTTGGAACGCAACCCAAGCCCAGAATGATAGCCCATGCGAGACCCAGATTGGCAAGACAAGCCTATTCTGCCTCACGATGAAGAAGAGTGGCAAGGAGCTGTAATAAATTAAGACACTTAAGGTCTCTGGTGTAATAGCAAAGGCGGGTTGTTATGCCTGTGCTCAGACAACGTTAAATACAGAGTGCGTGTACGGGATTAGTTTTTTTTACAACTGAATGAGATATTTCTTCTTCGTCTTCTTCTTCTTCTTCTTCTTCTTGTATTTGGTTTGTTCCTTTCTGCCGATTCTCTGCAGCACCATCAGGAAGTTCTTCACTAAGCATGAAATGAATGAAAAGGCATGCCAGATAGATCATGTCATGGAATATCAAATTTGAGAACTGTCATCGTAAGTACAAGATGGACTTCGCATTTCATGTGCAGTGGCTGAACACATCCTCGTGAAGTTGTTGGGTCTTGTGGTACTTTAAAGAGGTGTACAGTCCGACCCTTTTTGTGTGATCAGATTATGTCCACTTGAATTATATGCTACATAAACAGTGGGCATCCTAGCAGGAATCCAACTTATGCAGGAAGGGGAATATGAACGTACGTGTATGCATCTGTATCTTGTTTCCGGGCTATACATTGGAGGTGCATTTTGTGGTTGAGTCAAGGCTAGAGCAAAATCAACCTCTGAACCCTGCCATCACTTGTTTTAATTACTCAAATGATGATGTGGACGTGAGGTTGCTTTGGGGAGAAGATCAGCTTACTAATTCCATTTTGGCATGCATATTGAGTGTTTTTCAATTGGGTTGGAATGACAAGGAGATGATCTTTTTCTTCCATGTTGTTCTTCCTCGGAGAATCTCCTCTTTCTGTGACTCTCCATTAAGTTGGAGGAGGTGAGTATACCTTAGCGGCATCAAGCTAACTGACCCAAGTAGTCCATTTCCCCGTAGAATTTCAGATGCCAGAGGAAATCCACTGATTAGGTTAGTAACCTGATTGTCATGTTGAATACCATCAGTCAGAATTCCATCATCATCTGGCTGACAAAGCGACTGAACTATGTCTGAACTTCCACATTCTCTTCTATATTCTAGTATTATACTAGACAGATGGTGAGTTTCCAAGAAATCCTCTGGGATTGTCTGCGGATGGAATTTGCATAAATTAGGAGCCTAGCCAATTAACTGGTGCCCGTTCATTTTCTTTCGTCAAAAGGAATGAGTGATGGTAATGTAGGAAACATACCTCCAGCATCACCTCTCTTGGGCTGAAAAACAGGAATCTCTCTTCAACTCCTTGCGTTGTGGTGCTATATTTTATAGCATTGCAGTTTGGTAATTGTCATACCTTCAAATCGGAGTTTACATAGGTTGCTTTGTTGTCCAGCTTAACAATCTTCTCAGGATCGTCTTCTTGAATTGCTTTTTTCTCAATGAACCAGGGGGCAAGCTCAGCTCGAACTTCCTTGGGCATCTTAGAAAGCCGTCTGGTTTGCTGGTTCATCATTACCCAAGTGCTGTCAGTTTTTTTGAGAAAGATGTCAGTTTACTTTGTACAAACCTGAGGAACTCCAGGTAAGTTGAAATTGCTGCTGTATACCTTGTTGCCTTGGCGAAGACAATCCCTGAAGCTTGGCCTCTTATCAACCAGTCTCGCCGCATCCCATTTTTTCCAGATGCTCCCACCCAAGTATCTATTTCGACTACTTCACCCCTGTAATATACGAATACATGTTATGCTTTTGTAGCTTTTTTTCCTTTATCCTAGAATGATGTTCTATGCATGAACAGATTTATGGCAAATCATGCTGCTCTGAGTTGTTGGTAACATCATGGTGGATACTGACAAGCACCAATTCCTTATAGTTAGTGAAAACTTATTGTGAATATGGGAAGGATGCTCCTGCTCTAAGCTGGTTTTAGCAGATTGGCACTTCCAGTGATGTTTCTGGAGCCTAGCATCTTCGACAGTTGGGGATTCGCCCACTGAGTTCGTCATTTTATCGACGTGTAGGCTCAAAATGATACTTAAGGGGGGATTTGTGGCCTAATAATGGCTTGTTTGGTTGGAGGGATGAGGAGCAGATTGGAGCCAATTTTGTTAAGAAGTGGAATGTATTTCATTTCTTCCTCTTGACAATAATCGATCCATTTCTTTCTCCAAACCATGGACCAAACACACCATAAGAGACAACTTGGCATGAATCTCCAGCACTAACAGCAACAAAAACTAACCATATTGGGTAGTGATCGACTTTGACATGCATCCTTGATACAACCCATATGAGATTGTTCTTCATCATTCCGTGTGTTGCGCCAAATCCATTACTCAGAAGTCCCGACATCCATACATGATTCAAGGCCGTTTCCTGCAAGGTTAATTCAATCTGCTGAGTCCCGCCGTGAAAGATCAGGTTGGTTAAACGTGTTCCTGGTAGAGAGACTGAGATTCCATTACCTGTAAAAGATTTAGGATGCTCTCGACCGTCGCAGTCTTGTCGGGACCAACCTCGTAAGAACGAATAACGACAGTCTGCCGGTATCCGACGCCCCCTTCGATGATGACACCCTGGCGATGAGAATCAACAAACTGCTTCTTGGTTGGGATATTCTGCCGCAGCTGTTGCTTTGCAGTGTACTCATTCTGGGCAACGGATGTAGCAGAAGAGAGAGTGGCAACCCCAGACACGTGGCTGAGCGTTTCGGAACTCCAGGCCCAATACCTCTTGCTACCCCCATTGATCTCAACGTTTGGGAGCCTTTGCTTGTTTAGGTCGGGGCCGCCTTTGCCT
Organism: Melastoma dodecandrum; assembly: GCA_029817715.1. Classification (NCBI taxonomy): domain Eukaryota; kingdom Viridiplantae; phylum Streptophyta; class Magnoliopsida; order Myrtales; family Melastomataceae; genus Melastoma; species Melastoma dodecandrum. The sequence goes on from JARUPY010000403.1 coordinate 79,261, forward strand.
GCGGAGGAGCACCAGATGGGATGGCATGATGAAGCTGTGCAGGTAATGGAGGGCATTTTTCTTCCCTCCCTTTCTACCTCACTTATTTGAATAGTTCTGTAGATGAGGGAGCAAGTTTGGAACAGGCAGTTGACAGCCTTTATAGCAGAAAGTTGACGGAGATCTCTGGGGTGGGGTTGGGCACATCAAGGAGGGAGAGACTTTCGTTGGTTATTTGGATTACTGGAGATTTATTTTTAATTTTTTCAAATCAAGGTTTGAGAATTTATGTTTTCATTTTGCTTGGTAATTTCATAGTGAATAATGCGTATGATTTGAAATGCTGACGGAGGAGGGATCGACGTTCCTATCAGGTTTAATCATTCTGTGCGATGACCCATAGAGATTAGATATATGCAAGTTCAAGGCTAACGGTAGATATACTCGTGTTTTGAATAATCGCGTGGTCTCGAAATTACTATTTGAATAATGATTTAACCAATTTTAATATGTGTAAAATTAATATTGTTTAGCGATGATATTTAGATAATTTCAGAAATTGAAACACTATTTTAATAATTTCTTTTCAAAACAAACCTTATTTGGACGCAAACCTCGTTTAATGTTATTACGTTGTTCGGTCCGCAAGAGCGTGCGTGGTAAAGGAGAGACCGTGCCCTCCGACTTTGTTCTCTCTCTGAAAGTACGATGAAGTGGATTTTACTAAGTTGAATTTCCTTGTTTTTCTGTGTGTTTTGTCTGGTAATGATGTGCGGGTGTGAAATCGAGGTTGGGTTATTGTCCTGGATATCCTCGATCTAAACCTTGTGCCACCACACACTAACTTGTTTTTTATTCCCAAAGTTGGAAACTTTCTTCCCTTCCTCCCTCGTTTTGGTCGATGTTCACTTCGTTGTTTTTAGCATCAGAAATTCTGGGTAACAGATCTCAGTTCAATCTGTAGATCAACGGTTCAAAACACAGGCCTAAGGAAGAAAAATCCATGAAGGAGGTGACCATGGATACACACCAGGCGAATGCTTGCTGGGCGAAGGGATCACCAAGCAACGGAATTTCCAGGCTACGGGCGACAACAGGTCGGCGAAGCAACAGTCAGGTTGGGCGAGCGAGGAAACTCTACGGCAATGGCCAATGGGCGATACGGTCTATCAGTCAACTATTAAGGAAGACTCCAGAAGATCTCGGGATTCGGAAGGAGATTGTTGCCAAGTTTGCTCATATGAAAAGGAGATATTCCATAGAAGATTGGCAGCAAAGGAAACGTGATACATAGTTACCGTATATACGTAGGTCTAACTTAGTATAAATAGTTGTTTTTAGGCACTGTACACACAAATACCTCTCTTTTCATATATTGTCATATTTTATCTTTTTAAGCATTTCAGCGTTCAAGCTCTCTTTGTGCTCTTGCGTTCTTGCTCACTCTCGAAGGCATCATCAATGGCATCCGTAAGTGCTTTCTCTTAAGGCTGCTCATCCGCTGTCTTCCCCTTCTTCTTTCATTTCGTACGGCGACCACACATTTCAACGAATCCTCCGGGCACCAATAGCCCGTAGTGCCAGAAATTTTCGACGTGTTTAGATCCGGCTTGTTCACGGTCACTTCCGGAGCAAACATGTTGTAATGAGTTTAAAGTCTGCATGTAATCCATCGACGGTGAAAAATGGGCATTACGTGTGATTGGTGTCCGCTCTACTTTGTTCTTTTTCTCATATGGAACTGAAACATCTAGGAAAGAAAGCCGTCCAATCTAGAAAAGCCAACATCCCCGGACGTTATAATTTGGGATTAAGCTAAACACCGACCTTTGTACGGATATCGATTTAGTTTTTTAAAAAATTTTGACGGTAATTTTCTTCAATAATCCTAACGTACATACCGTCCCTATATCATCGTCCCAAACATCTCGACTTTGAAAACGAAAAGAAGATGTGATCCGAAACAACGATAATTAGGGATAATCAAAGTCATTTTTAGAACCGCGACTTTACGATGAACGGTGAAAGATCACGTAAAAACGTGGTTTGAGATCATAGGAGTATAATACACAAGGTTTAGCCACGCGTCAGAGGGATGTATAGGAGTACACAAGGTTTCCACATGCCACAATTGAATCCGTAAGCTTGAATAGGCTTATCTTAAGACGCTTTAAAAATTCGGGCGTTCAATACAGATAATTACCTTCCGAAGAAGACTCCTACGATATGCTGATAGACCCCTGATTTTTACCTGGAAATTTTGCTACTTGATTGATGAAATGAAAAGAGAAGCAAGGTTGGTGGGGGGACATGCACAAGGAGAGACCCCTTTTCACGATGCCATTAGAAGATGACTCCTCTTTTTCTACCGGGTTGGTTTTCAGCATCCGAACAGGAAGCGTATACCTTGAGAGGATGCACTGCCAGACCACTAGCCTCCTTGACATTATTCGTGGCTGTGGAAATGCAAGGAAAACTTTCTCCAATAGCATAATTGTGAAGCAACAAAGAAAAATATCATCAAGATTGCAGAATCGGCATCATCACAGGTCATTCGAATCAGCCATCAGTCCACAGATCATGATGCCAGTTTATGGAGGAGGGCCTGCAATGAGAGAGTAGGCCTTACTAGAGTTAATCTTACAACAGAAGAAAAACTACCAATTTAATTGCCATCCCGTCATCACGTCTAGGAAGCTGTGGTACTGAAACATTACATTACAATAACTCGTAACCTGAACCGAAATGGTGAAGCTAATCAAATATTCATAAATACTTTATTCAACAAGGAGAAGAAAACCATCACATAGTTGCAAATCCAAGCCGAATTATAAACAAGTTCTTTGAAATATATCCAGAAAAGTGATTTTCGGTCATCTTAGAAATTAATTTGAGAAACTTTTACAAATAATTAAAAAAAGACTACATTTAAGTTCTTTCCCTTTAAAATAGTCAATGACACAGATGTCAGGCCTAGTCAGCAGTATGAAAAGCTAGCATTATGACAGCTGAGGATGTGGTATTGCAATAACCAAGGAAAATAGAGTTGATAAATATAGAACATTACCGGACAAGAAATATGAGATTTTAGACCAAGGATAAGTTCGGCTGACGACACAAGGAGCTTCACTGAGCGAAACTCAATGGATTGACTGCGCCCTTTGCAATCCATAAAACTGATTAATCCACACTGCAGAAGATGTTCAAATGCCTGCAGAAGGCAGATGTCAGCATATAATGAGCTTAGGGGAAAAATCATTTTATGCTGCTCATATTAGATGAATACAAGCAAATGTTAGAAGAACGACAACTTGAAGTCATGGCAGGAATCTGCAGCCATGTATCATTTTACGCTGTTCATTCTCAATTTCACTCCCCTAACCAGTCCTCAGTCCAAGCACACCATACGCCTCAAGACTAAAAAAGCCACAAAGTAGCCATGTAGAAAAAGGACTACACATCAAATGAAAGCATCGGGGATCACTTAACGTCAAAAGGATGGAGACTTAGTTGAGGAAATCACAAACAAAAAGGTTCCCCAAAAGAAACTCGGGTGAAAGGGGGAAAGAACTTCTCTGCACTCACCCGGAGGCACATCTGCTGGCTGTAGAAGTCGGACATTTGGAAAGAGTCGTGAATGCTTTTGTACTCTGCAATATTCATGTACTTGTCTATAGCCAAACTAAAATTCCTAATCACACTCACAAACAATAAAGACAGGACGAGATTCACCTCTCATTAAAGCATTGAAACTGTAAGAATTCTGCTCTTTCACTTCCAGTCTCTTCATGCATACAAGGATATACAACTCTAAAATGGAGCAATCTAGAAACATGCAAGAGAGAAAACATCAACTGTGGCCTTTCAGGAAGAAGAAAATGAAATAATATAGGGACAAGCAAGAGGCGTGATGGTTTTCAAAGACGTCCGAAGCGAGTGTTAAAGACATGCAGCTAGAAGAACCCAAAGCCAGGAATTTATGCACCAAAGTAGACGCCGATGGGCCAATGTCTAAACAGTGCTATAGTGCACCATTACTTAATAGATGATAGGTCGGATATACCCTACAGCCAAGAAAAACAAATTCACGCAGTCTCAGAAAAGATAACTGTTCATTTCACATGAGTTCGGATTTCATGAACATCAGGATCTATATGCACAAAATGGTTGAACTGTTGACAATGGACCAAAACCTTTTAAAGCTTGTATCTTTGGCTGCCTCTGGATGCATGAAATTGAACTGCTGAAGTTCTTTAAAGTTAAGTAACCCAAATCCAAATCCATACTCGCGATAGCCTGGAACCTGGAATATTATGCAATCAATAACCACATGCAAGCTTTCAAAAACACCCAAAATAATCAAAATAATACCGAAAATTTGGAAAGAAAACTCACAGGAAGGTCTTAAGGTGCATGACCGTGGGAAAGCTACCTAAAAATGTCTGAATAATTTCCTTAAAACTTGCATGTGCAAATATTTCCTGAAAAAAAATGTTATGTAATTCTTAATACACATCAGTAATTATCCAAATTGTACAATCCATGAGAATACTATGAATTTACTTTGGTCATTATACAATCAATCCAAATTTTGAGAAGTGACATTGACATTGTTCTAAGATAAATTTGCAGCCCAGACGATCCAGACCAGAAGTTTGTGAAAGATCGACCTTTAGGAGATAAGATCCTACCAAGCTCTTGCTGGACTCTATCAGTAGGAGTCTTATACTGAGAGACAAATTTTGAGAGGTTACCTGAAGCTTTTTATTAAACTCCGCTGCATAATCAAGCAAGATGCTTGAGTCCATTGGCAAAGACAGGACGTGATTCATCAACCTATTGAAGAAGACAATAGTGGATAATTAAAACAAAAGCTTTCGAAATAAGGAACAACTGCACAGGAGATTGTGGATTCAATTTGACCTCTGCACTTCTGATTCTGAAGGAGGTAGAAATAACAATTTCCTGTGAGAAAAACGAGACCTCACTCTCTTCTCCAACAACTGATCAGCATCCTGAAGGACATACTGTTCAATGAACTAGTGCATTCGCTATAAATCCGAGGTTAGAAAAGCCTGAACTATTTTCTCAACAAAGGTTGACATGTGCGGAGGGACAGCAACAAAGTAGCGGACAAATTGACCAACATTGCACTAGACCAACCAGAAGAACATAAAACTTGAACAGGTTGAGGCCCCCCACGACTGATGGGAAGAGAGATTTCCTTATTTGGCTGGGCCCTTCCCCATAAGGCCCCACTGTCGGGGCATAAGCGCCCAACCAGAAGACCTTATCCCTATCCGTTTTCCACTGGATAGTGCAATCAACTTACTACACATGCTTTCATGCAGGAGCCCTAGAGGGCCTTTTGGGGGCCTAAGTCTCTTGATTTGAATTGAATGAATCATCCTTTTTTGAAAAAATGGACATATTTTCTGCATAACAGAAAACAATGGACATACCAAGCGGCAGCTCACTCCAACAACAACAGCTTGAGATGTCACTGACTGCACAGCATCGAGCAAAGCATAAAGCAGACGCTGCTTTCCCTGCAAAAAGGAGTTGGTCCTGTTTTGCTTCTTCGGTGATAGTGAATGATTCATGTAAAAAAAGTAAGATGAGGGAAAGAAGCCGAATGTAACCTGTGTGAAGAGGTCAAACTCGTCCAGCACAAAAGTAATTGTTTTATGAGCTAATCCAGACTCCCTGCCCACCAAAATCACAAATCAATGAATGTCTAATTTGCAGAGCAGAAGCTCCAAGCTCTTTGCTCCCAGTCAAAGACTTGGTTGGGAGCTTTAGCACCGATGTAATGATAAACTTACCGAAGCATGGCTATCAAGAATTGAGAGTTATCATCAAATGAGGCCTGAAGAAAGATAAAATACACTCGAGAGAGTTATCATCAACGTGACATTCTAGACACGGCAGTTAATAAAGGTAGAGATTACTGTTTTCGAGAAAGACAGCTGATGGCCTGCACATAATTGCCTTGCGATTTCCTGGGGAAAGTTGAACAAATGATGGGTTAAGCAACCAAGCACTAATGGAAAATTAGGACAGCAAGAGCAAGAAAGGGGGAAAGTGATTGCAAAATCGATGAACACGGGTAGTAGTTGTCACACTTCATCGCCAAAAGAGCTTCAACCGTTCAACCTTGAAACAGGGAACACAGGGAAGGAAGACTAGCTCACCTTGAGGGCAGAGGCATCTTCACCATGGAGGAGCCCATTCAGCCTGATCTGATAAATTCCGAATCCCAAGTTGTCAATTTTCTTTTAGATACAAATACACAAGGTAAAGAGAGCATCAAGCAGACATATAGGAGAGATGCACTACGATTGCCATACCACGGTCAACGCATCGGGACACTCAAGAAGCAGATCCTCAAGAACGATTTCTAACACCTAGAAAGAAAAGGAACGCATCATCACTCATCACATGTACACATATGAGTAATCATGGAAACAACGCGGGGCTATGACGCACCGCCTTCTTGCCGCATCCACGGGGACCAAGGAGCAGTAGAGAGTTGTTGCAAGCCTCCTTGATGGAAGCAGATATCAGGAACTTCAACTTACTGCACCAGTTTCCTTTTATTAGATCCTTAGTCAATCCTTTTTGGAAGGAGTTAGGGTTAACAAGATCGACCTGTAGTTGGAGTCGGGGAAGGAGTCGTGGCAAAGGGGCTGGAAGATGAAGGTGGGACTGGACAGTCTCCCCCTCAGCAGGATCGACGCTTTCTCCGCTTCTTCCCTGTTGCTACGTCCCGAATTCGAACGCGACGACGAGAGTACTCCGCCGCCGCCGTGCCTCTGCCGCAACGTCATCTGGGGGTATCTCGGATTTGTGTCCGGCAGTGGTTTCGACAGTGTTATTAAAGGCGCTCGCCTCTCTCGCCTAGGCGATGAGGCAAGGCGAGGCTGGCGCAAACGGTGAAGCGCGCGCCTTTGGGTTAGGACCTATCTGTAAAAATTATATAAATCAAAGGACAAAAAATAAAAATTATGTCCAGAAGAAGATCCCTCCCCCATGTCCGAACAGAGTTGAAACCTTTTAGACAGCCCAACCGCCGGCGATCCTTGTCCACTAGGGTTGGCTTCGAGCTTTACTGGGTCGGAGAAAGAAACAGGGATTTGGTTCCGTTGGGTTCGAGATTTACTGGGTTAGAGAAACGCTTCCTTGTCCACTATTTCGGCGACCTACTACTCTTTTCTCCGATTTAGATTTCTGTCTGTCACTATAGGAGGTGGGTTTGATCAAATAGATGAAAATTTTAGGCTTGAATTAGTATTTTCTTTTTCCTAACAACTCCCGATTTAGAATTTTGGTACGAAAATGGTTTTACTTATCTTCAAGTGTACTACTTTGGCTTAGCATCCCCGGACGTTATAGCTTGGCATAGCTAAACACCGACCTTTGTACGGGTATTGATTTAGTTTTTTTAAAAAAATTTTACGAAATACGATTATTCTCTTCGACATTTCCAACCTATGTCATTTTTAATAATTTAAAGTCGCTACTAAAATACGACTTTATTAATTGACACAGATTGACAACCCTAAAAGAAGCCCGCGACTTTTGCAATCAAAAGAAATTTGTATGATTAATCCGTAAAAGTTTAGTTATTCAGTGAATTTTATATTATAAACCAACAAACTTAGCTACACAAAATTGGTCACTTAGAAAAGAGGCTTGTTTATATATACAGTTAATCCGAGTAATAATTTATAATTTACAATTTACCACACGCAAACTGTTAAAAATCCCTATGTCTAAAAATTGAGGTTATTAATCTCGAATTCAAGTTTACAAAGTTTAGTTATTGCATAATGCACTCGGATCTCTTCTCCCCCATCTACTGAAACAAAATCCCAGAACACTTTATCCACTGCTTGAGCAAGCCCAGTAATCGGTAGCGGGAAAATGATGACTTCACGATCAGAATTTCAGAGCTGTTGACCAAGTTCCTTGCACGGTCGGGTGTTTCGTGACGTGCCTGGTCTTCAACTTCACCACTTTTCTTCCCAGCGCATTTCTCAACCTGGTCGAGTGCAGGAGAATGTCGTCCGGGGTCATGTTCTTCACGCATACGACTCGCTGTTTCTTATTCTCTAAATATTCAAGGATTAAGATACACTCTCAGGTCATGTGCTCCGGGAATGGACAGCCCAAGCACAAAGTTACGTAAAACTAAGGGCAAACGGCGAATTGACAAATAACAACCATTGGGTCCTTACTGTAGAAGGCCTTCAAATGGGGATGCTGCCCGCGGATTAGTTCTGGGACAATTTCTAGTTGAGTATTCTTCTCTTGGAATGCTGGCAGCTTGGTTTCCATGAACGCCCTGCAGCAACGCAAAACTTAATTCAGTTTAGGGTTGGAAATTTACCCAAAAAAAAAGTCAACTTCTGCTAAAAAAAAGGATTTTTATGACTTGTTTTGATGAGGAAGAAAAAGACCAGTGGAAATAATTTTTCTTGACGAGTGCGAGTGATTATTTTTCACTTGAATCCATAGACCTACTTTGCATTTGCAGGTTCATACAAACATGTGATTTGTTAACTGCAGTGTTCCCATCCAGCTGTCAGATATTCCGACGTTCACAGAAGCAAGTAGACTATTCATGCATTATGCTCACTTGCATACGCAATACATGCAGTCTAAGATGCATCGCATGATATCCCCAACTCAATATCCTCTTCTTTATCACGAGAGCAATAGCAAGCAAACAGCTAGCACTGCCTGTACACTTCTGAAGTGTTCCAAGAACTTGCTAGATTATTGGTTCTATTTAACAGGAAATAAGCTTTAACCCTCGTAAAGGACAGAAGATTTATTCACTAAGACATCACCACTCACCCAATCTAGGTGAGTCCCAAGGTATATTTACATCTTATCTCGCGTTAAAAGGGATGGCAACAGAAAGCTAAAGTTCGCTACGTGATCTACAGAAGCCGAGAATCTACCCATAAGCCTAGTCTTGGTCTACACCTTCTGACAACTTGTTTTCACTAAGGCATAACCGTTTTGCGGCTGTTTTATGAAAATATAGGCTATTTCCTGTAATTCTTTTGGTTTGAGAACCGTTGGGCTACCCCGCAACGTCTCTTGACATGTAAGGTTAATGCTGATTCTTCCATTCAAAACACCATTCACAGACCATTCGTCTCGTTGCCATCCTAGCAAATGTTCAAGTAAAAAGTGAGATAGCAATGGCAGAAATCACACAACAGATAGCCTCGGAAGCTAATAACCGGACTACGGGTGGTTCTAAGCACATGGAGATTAAGTATCTTAAGGTTCGCGAGCTAGTAAAGCAAGGCGATATTGTTGTTGAGCATATCGGTACATAGTCGATGTTAGCAGATCCACTGACTAAAGGACTTAGACCCGTAGCTTTTAAGAAACATGTTGTAGACATGGGTGTCTTAGAGTCCTTCGATGTTTTTGGTTAGTGGGAGCTTATGATACTCTTGGTTGTATCCGTCATTTATTTTATGAACTTTCAGTATTTTGTTGGATATTGAGTATCGTATTGTCAACATTATATCTATATTTTTTGTATGCATGCAGTTACTTTTATATCTTATGCACATGACAGTTATTAAAAAAAATCTTGAGACTTGGTGTTTAGTCTCAAGTAGGACGGTATTGTCACTAAAGTTTGTCTATGGTAAAGCACCGTAAATTTTGCGAGCATTAAAGTTTATGAGACATATAAAGGAGCATCATTTGCTCAAAGGTCTTTCTGGCTCGTTATGGGCGTAAGGTCACAGAAAGATTAGGACCGATTGAATTAGCATTAAATTTAATCACATAAGGGATGCTAATTCGGCTACACTACCACATTGACCCGTGACGGCTTGATTGCTTAGTGTTGTGATTATGGTTGTCTTGTATCATTGAGTGATGCTCTGACGGTCATAGTTCGATACTGGATAATTTAATTGGTCGGGGTTGTTTGAGATGTTATCTTTATATTGGCCACACAGATGTTACAGTCTGAGAGTCATTTTCTAAAATATTTTTCGGGTACTGGAGAATGTTAGAAATTTCTGATTTTTGGGCTTCCATTAATTGTTTATTTTTAATTTTCTTTTATTTATTTTATTTTACTTTATTAAACTATGTTTTATAAAACAGGTTGTGACATAAAGACAATGCATATCTGTATAAGTACAAGCACTCCCAACGCCTCTTTCTTTAAATATAATGGGACTGGATAGTACCCATGGTTTCTGCTAGATACAGATTTGAACTAAAAACAAGAAAGGATTCCATCCTGCCTTGTCCTCCTAACAAAGCATTCATCAGCAGAAGAAGCAAAAGGCTGTGCCAAAAAGACAACCTTCTGATAACCAATTGCACAAGCCCCACCGCCGGCCAGAACGCCACCTTCCATCATCACTTCTAATAAGCCTGCATCGTCCGAAAAAGGAACAGGAGAGGAATAATCACCTGATGCCACGGCTGCTTCTGCCCCAATTGCAGTAGCTGACAACCAGCTTCTGAAGCTGCCATACCCCCCTCAACGCCATCCTCTCCCTAACTCCAATCCGCTTACACCGAGAAGAACAAGTTAGGGTTTAACAGAAAAAAAAAATCTCCACCCCGTCGTGTCCAAGGACTTGCCTCCTCCGCCTCTTTGGGCTGGCCCATTTAGGCCCAATGAAATCGAGGGATCTCATCTTGGAATTCTTTCTTTCCTTAATCAAAGTCAGGCCTCTTTCGTTTAATAAGTCTCTCTTCAGTTACAAGTTTTCATGAATACCTAGAAAAAAAAAATCAAATTAATATGACAAAATATCGATTTTTTGGCCTCAAGTATTGGCAAACTTTTCGATTTTACAAATCGTTTGAAAATTTTTCAATTTGGCCTTAAATCGATGACACTTTTGTATGAGGCCTTATTTGTGACGGATGTTAGATTTTCGCGACATGTCAATTAGCCTCCGTTACCTTAGCCTACATGGCGTCCGACGTGTGAATTACTTAATTTGTTGGCCTACGTGGCAAGCGCTGGGAAATAAAAAATTAGGAAAAAGAAAGGGGAAGAAATTGGGGATAGGGTTTGGGTTAGAAATCGGGGTTAGGTTTGATTTTGTCTTCCCTCGCTCGATTCAATCGTTAAACAATGTGAGGTTGGGGTTGCGCGTTCTGTTTGTGGGGTTGCGCTGTGTTAGTGGGGTTGGGGTTGCGCGCTGTGTTAGTGGGGTTGGGGTTGCGCGCTGTGTTTGTGGGGTTGGGGTTGCGCGCTGTGTTTGTGGGGTTGAGATGTTTTTCGTGTTGTGGTGGTTTGGTTGGTTTTCTGTAAGTGCGCTGTGTTGGGGAATGCGTTATGTTGTTGCTGCTTTCTATAGTCTGTGTGCTTCGCTTATTTTTCATAAATGCGTATACGCAGGTACGATGAGTGCTTCCGGGAGTTTTGACACTTGTGTTGGTTCTGTAAATTCATCCTGTGATAGTAGTGAAAGGAGGTGCAAACATGAGGTGCGAGCTGTATTGTATACCTCATGGAGTAGAACTAATCCTGGGAGACGATTCTTTCGCTGTCGAATGTGGAAGGTGGTATTGTAGTTGTTACCGTATTGTATACCATATGGCTGACTGTTACTGACTGATGTTGTGTGTTATAGGATGATGACTGTGGCTATTTTAGGTGGTTTGATGAGGTTGTACCTGCACGACAGAAAGAGGTGATATTACAGCTTCTTGAGCAGAAGAAGATGCTAGAAGATAACATGGAGATTTTGCAAAAGAGAGAAGGCGCTATGGAATCGTTGATCAAGCATTTAGAAGCTGAGATTATCAAGCAGAAGATGATGAAAAAAAAAATAGATGTATGTTTATTAGGTCATGGATGAGAGTGTTACTGATAGTTGGTGTAATTAGTGTTGTTGTATATGAATCGTTGAAGTAGGTGTTATGTGATTAGTGATTGGATATGCTATGTTATTTACTAAAATGGAGATTATGTTGACTTATGTTGACTCACCAGATGATGTTTATTATGTACTTAAAAGGACTAATTTCATAACGAAACACATTTTGTCATAACAACCTGATCTGGACATGAATTTTTTACAATCCTGTTCCATAACAAGCTCATTCTTACATAGCGAACACAGATAACATAACAACCAGATGACAGAACAACAATCAGGTCCTCATCATGGTTGGCTTGGTCAGCTGCTGGTCATGCTTGGTCCTGGTCCTCTCTCAGCTTGTGGTGCTGGTCCTCTCTCAGCTTGTGGTCCTTGACTCGAGCTTGCTGTAGCCTGTCTCTTGCTGCATGTCCTCTTGTTATGTCCCTTCTGGCCGCACAGCTTGCACTTCACTTTCCAGTGATGACCGGAACCTGAAAAATCGAAACACATATTAGATGGGTAATAACACATCAGAATTACGTTGGCAGTGGCATACCGTATTTAGGATATGCGAATGGTAATTCGAATGAAGATTCTTCAACTTGGTTGGATGAAGTTGGCTGTGAGCTTGGCTGGGAAGATGGCTGTGAAGATGGCTGCCGCTTGCATGTCCTCCTGTTGTGGCCGCAGTTGCCACATAGCTTACATGTCATCCCAAGTCCCGTCCTACTCATCTTTGTCGCATTTGTCTTTGGGTCCTCTTCTTTGCTTATCTTTCTCTTTTGCTTTCTTGGTCTGCCTGGCAATTTTTTGTAAGGAGGTGGCCTTACTGGTTCTTCATCTACCTTGGGCCAGAACTTTCTACCTTCCAGAGGCTCTAGGACATACATGTACGCCCTTCTATATGAGTCCATGGTGAAATACGAACTAACATAATCCTCCACGTCCCATTTCATGAACATAATGCAGGACAGAGCATGTAAGCAACTACAAGCCCTAAGATCTACTAAGAACCTGTCCGACTCAACCAAAGGCATTGAAACTTCGAACTTCTCCATCATTGACGGTTTAACAACCCATCTAGCATCACCTTCTTTCATAGACTCAATGGCTTTCCTGACATTCTCTGTGAGTAAATCAACCCTCCTAGCAGCAGCCCTATTCTTCTCTAACTGTCTCACCATTAGAAGCCATCTAATTCGCTCTAACATGTCAATCAATGGTAATCTTCTAGCGGCAACAATATAGGAATTGAACGTCTCGCACATGTTATTACTATGTGTTCCGCAATGGCTAGAAGGGTGGAAGAAGGCCTTACAGAAATGTTGGGGACCCTGTTTGTGGAAATCTGCAGCCGCTTCGAGGGATCCCGGGACACCATCTCGTCCATGGCTCATCTCATTCATGGCTATGTTGAAGTCAACCTCGTTTGTGCATCTAACAGCCTTATAGAAGCAACTCTTCAGTAAAAGACCTCTATGTTTGACCTTCCAATTCTGGTAGATGTGTCGGGAGCAGTTCCTTGATTCGGCTTCGGGTGCAAGCAATGAAATGGCATTCAACAATCCCTGCAACTTAAAACAGTATGTATGGAACAGCAAAACACAACGCCTTACAGCAAATCACAGTAACCCAACCTACCTTTTGTTGTCGCTAATAAACGTCCAACCATGGCCGCTACCAACCCCAAGTTCTCTGAAAAGAATCTCCAGGAACCAATGCCAGGAATGTTGATTTTCCCCTTCCACCACTGCCCATGCAATGGGGTACATACCATCATTCCCGTCGCGGCCAACGGCTGTTAATAAGATCCCACAAACCTTGTTCTTTATAAATGTGCCATCAAAGCCAACAAATTGTCTGCAACCGCGAAGGAATCCCTTAATCAACGCTTCAAATCCAATGAACAGCCTTCTAAAAGTTGTGTGCAGCCCCGTTGATTGTGTCAAATCACAGACCAACTCAAAGCAACTCCCCGGATATTTAAGTCTCAAGGCTGCCAAATACGGTTTAAGATCTTTGAAATGATCATCAACCGATCCAAGCATCATTCCATCTGCAAGCCAGCATGCCTGGTAAATCTTCATCGACCCAACCTCAATTGTATACTTCTTCATGACCTCTTCCTGAATTTCCTTGGCCGTGACACCACCTTTTCTTAAGTGGCCTTCAATGAATTGCTCAGCTAGCCATTTCGTTGTGGCCTGCCTAATTTGGAATTTTCTTGCACATGTATGAGTGTCGATCACATTCTTTATCGCGAAAGAACCATCCTTCTTCAGCCATGAGCCATAAATCCTCCAGGGACAACCAGACTCGCATGTAGCCTCCTGTTTTGCTGGGGAACTACGTTTCCAACGTATATTTAGCCCATTAGCAATGGCATACTTCTGTACAGCGCCATGTATCTAGTTTGGTGTCTCGAAACACATGCCGGGCTTGAACTTTAATGACTTGTGATCACAACCTGGATTATAAGTACTCAGTTCAGCCTTCAAATGTTTCCTCCTGAATGATATTGTGAATGACCCATCATCCGGGAGCATATCCTCGTCAGAACTTTCATACTCAGAATGTTCAACTTGGTCACACTCAGAACCAGCCACACTACAAACTTCCACAGTGACAGAACCAGCTACTTCTTCAGCTTCGGGACAATTACCATCAACCCTGTCTTCGACAACAACATTTTCCATAACTACACTCGGTCCTGCCTCCGAGGATACCACACCTACTTCATCGTTCTCTGAATCATCACTACTTGTCAAACTAAGGCTGATATCAATACTGCTGCTACTAACCTCCTTCACAGCTTCATCATCAGATAGTACCTCAATCAATGGCCCTTCGCAATATACATCCACAATGGCCCTATCGTTGCATGCATCACACATCTCCATTACATCCTTATCGTTAATTATCTGCTTACGACTACCATCGGGAAGCTGCCACCACATTGACCTAACATTGCATCCAGAATCTTGCCCAAAAGCCACTAACGTGAAGTATCCCATGAGGTCACAGTCCACATTCCCATACTTACAAATCTTGCCACCAACATGCATATCAACGTTAATACGCTTCATTCTCACCTGTCTACCCACATGCATTTCCAAAAAAACCTCATCTCACCCTTCCACCAAACCCACGCAGAAATACACCAACAACAGAAAACAATGACGCAATACACTTACCTGGAGGAGAAAAACCAATGAATCGTGCAACAACGCCTCAAGGATCACCAACGAAAGCCACGGGAGAGAAAACCCAAATCTCCTTCCTGAAGAACCCTAACCCTAACCCCTCTTTCTGCGATTTGATTTTAACCTGTAATTCCTCCCACCAGGTAACTCCACGTAAGACAAAAAATATTAATGTCAATGCCACGTGAATAATTCACCAACATTTCCGTCAAAAATCTAACGTCCGTCACAAATAAGGCCTCATACAAAAGTGTCATCGATTTAAGGCCAAATTGAAAAATTTTTAAACGATTTGCAAAATCGAAAAGTTTGCCAATACTTGGGGCCAAAAATCGATATTTTACCAATAAATATCGATAGGAAAATTTCCACATTCATCGGACGATGACAGGACGATATCAAAAGGGATTTAACCGGGGAGCTCTAGTTGTCCCGAACTATAGTACTTGTTATTCATCCAAGCAACTTGTTCCTCCGGAAGTGACCGCGGATAAGTCGAATCCAAACACGTCGGAAATTTCTGGCACTACGGGTCAATTGGTGCTCGGAGGATTCGTTGAATGTGTGGTTGCCGTATGAAATGAAAGAAATAGAGGAAGACAGTGAATGGGTAGCCTTAAGCGGAAGCACTTACGGATGCCATCGATGATGCCTTCAAGAGCGAGCAGGAACACAAGAGCACAAAGAGAGCTTGGGAATGCTTGAAAAGATAAAATATGACAATATATATCCGTCTGTAGAGAGGTATTGATGTGTGTTTGTACAATGCCTAAGAACAACTATTTATACTAAGCTAGACCTATGTATATACGGTAATATAATATTGCACATATATTACGCTTCCTTTGCCGCCAGTCTTCATGGAATATCCCCTCTCTATATGAGCAGTCTTGGCAACAATCCATTTTCGGATCTTGAGATCTTCTAGAGCCTTCCTTAACAGCAAACTGATCGACCGTGTCGCCCATTGGCCTTCGCCGTAGAGTTTCCTCGCTCGCTCAGTCTGACTGTTGCTTGTCACTTCGCTGACCTGTTGTCGCCCGTCGCCTGGTAATCCCGTCGCTTGGTGATCCCTTCACCTAGCAAGCCTTCGCCTGGTGTGTATCCGTAGTCACCTCCTTCCTGAATTTTCCTTCCTTGGACCTGTGTTATGGACCGTCGATTCACAGATTAGGCCGAGATATGTGGCCCAGAATTTTTGTTGCTAAACACAACTACTAAGGAAACAAAGAAGATACAGAAGTGTTGAAGTGCCAACCATGTTACCACATTGGATAGCTAAAAAATGTTTCAAATTAATACATAAGTCTAATGGAGTATTCCATTTATTACGAGGGCAGCCTCATTGGACTTATATTTTAGGTTTGAGTATTCTAACATAATAGACTAGAGAATTTTACTATAAACTAAGAGGGCTTGCAAAGGACAGATGTCCCAGTGTAGCCCAATACTGCATCATATAGACTAAATTCCAAAGGCATAAGATATTATTTGGAAATTCTCGTCTCCTCGTGGAACCGACAGGCAGCTAGCAGCATAACAGTACCATCAGCATTTGGGACTGTGCTTCTAGAATAAGACCTCATGCGAGTAATCTTATTCCAATCTAAGTTTCTTTTAAAATGATCAGATGGATTATGACCCGAGTAGATCAAATGGGGATGACAACGTTCGATACCAGGAATAACAGTGACAGTTTCAATGTTAACCCTTAACGCCTTCGTGATCGCCTTACGCTGCCGAGTACCACTGCACAGCACAACGGGTCGAATATCTTACTCAATAAACCTCGCAGTTTAATTTTTCACCAAGTCTAACATCATCATCAGGGAAATTAGGTCGTAACATTTAAGATATTCATAGAATGAGTCGTCCGGACACCAGTAAATGCAAAAA
Organism: Melastoma dodecandrum; assembly: GCA_029817715.1. Taxonomy (NCBI): domain Eukaryota; kingdom Viridiplantae; phylum Streptophyta; class Magnoliopsida; order Myrtales; family Melastomataceae; genus Melastoma; species Melastoma dodecandrum. The sequence goes on from JARUPY010000403.1 coordinate 96,209, forward strand.
GCGGAAGCATCATAACCCACGCAAAACCAAAACAACGCATTTTTATAATTGGAAAGCTCCCCGCCCATGGAACAAGACCAAAGTTGCGCTCAGCCAACTACACGCATATCTAGTCATCCAACATGATACGAGAAACATCACGCCCAGCAGTAACCTCACATAAATATACCTACGCGAGTGTCATTACAAGCCTCCAGTCTTCGAATCCCGCAGCATAAAGTGTCTTAAGGAAACTATACATGCGATAAAGCTGGACCCCTTGAGATGTAGGGGTTCACCCATGCAGCTTTACACTTGACATGTACAAGCAACTAACTGGAAGTCGAAGGTGGCCGGTGTCCTAACACCTCGACAGTCATATTTACATGTCCATGTCATCAAAGATGTCTCCATCTTCATCAAAGCCCAGTGGGCTACGAATAAATCCCTCCCCAGCCAGATTACTGCAGAGAAAGGCATTCACAAAGAAAGAGCTAACTAGTCAACGATTTCTTTCCCACCATTCTGAGAACTGGAAATAAGTGGTGAAGTTAAAAACCTCAAACAGCAAAATCGGAAGGTGACTACTCGCTTTAGCTTGCGGTTGTAAAAGAAGAAGCTGAAGGACCATCTGTAGATAAAGCGTAATTTCAAAAGCCGCTCAGAATTTCGACCTATTATTGACATGAACCGTAGGGTACTCACATTGATCCACTCTCAGAAAATGGATCTGCATCCGAGGTTGGGTTATAGCTGTATATATCGCACTCTGACAGCTTCACCACCTATTATTTCTGTAGATTAGGAAGTTGCCAAACAACAGAACCTACTCGAGAATTTCTACCTCATCTAAAGCGTGTTGCAAGGTTTCCAGCAGCGAACCATCTCCATGTACCTCATGCCATGCCTGGAGCAATTGTTTCAGAAGATTCATTAAAGGAAATAATCAGTAACCAGATACTGCGCATAGTTTGAAGGTTTGGCATAGTACCGACTGTAAGGTATTTCTAATAGAATACAAAACATAATATCCAAGCATTAGGAAAAGTAAAGCGGAATGCAAATTTAAACATTTCGGACTTATATGCAGAAATAATAGAATCCAAAAGCAAGGATAATCCAACAAAAGGCACATCATACCCTTGAAGCTTCAAACAGGTAATTGTCGAATATCTGTTTAAAACTGTCCCAGCATTCCTCTGTGAAGAACTGATGTGCTTTCACGGCACTGCGAAAAAGCAAAAAAGAAAAAGAAACAGGCAGAAGTGATACCAAATTACTCTTTCTGGCGAGAACAACTTCTGCACCACCATTTCTACGAATATTAGAATCACTAGAAAGAATATCATACTAACCAAAAAATAAACTACTAAATTGGGAAATGGAGAGACTCGAACTCTCATGAACAACAGTTATCCGAACCGTCGGTCAACCTTCTGACAACACTCCCAGAATAACTAGGGAAGGGCTACGCCGTGGGATGCCATGTCGCCTGGCTAGCTGACAATGGCATTACCCATAGCCCTTCCTTATCTTAGTAATACACGTAAATCAATCACTTAAGATGCACAGATACCTGAAGTCATAGTCCGGATACATATGGTACAGGCTAAGCATCAGATAAATCAGGGTCTTCCGGCTGTAAAGACAATAGAAACTTGATCAAAGATTAAAATCAAGAGCTTCACATGGGTAGCCTAGGCACAGCACTTGAACCACCTGGATCTGCTAAGTAACAAATCTGCTGGTGATGAGGAGTCGGATCCTGAAGATTGCCCAAGATAATCAAGAATCTGAAATTGACCAGCAGAACCACTGAGTGAAAATCAGTCGATCAATATATCATTTTGACCCAAACAAATGAAGGAAATCCAGAGACAAATGATCCAACAGGACAAAACCCACATGGAGATAAGCACAGATTCCGTACAAGCACCTAATATAACTGAGGAATCCTATCATGATGTAACGAAAAAGTTTTATGGCTTCCGTATCTTCCAAAGCTTAACACATTCACGACAGGACAGGACATGTGCATCAAGAAAGTAAGACCGCATCCCTGGCCCTACTGAGTAGGGAAAAAGGCTTGAACATTGAACATATAGGACATGACACCTCTAAGCCACGGGGACCATCACTTTCAATGTCAACCAGAAGTCCATCTAATCCTATAGCATATTGCAACGTAATAGGTCGGACAATGACAAGACTAGCTAATCGTACCTCATGTTCCAAGCTAAGGGACAACTTCTTATCTGTTCCAGTGTGTTTGCCTATGGAAAACAAGAAGGCATAACCCGAAATCAACATTTGTAGTCAAGCTGAATATGAAAGCGTGGATGGCGGCCACGCATACAAGAGTAAGCTTCAAGGCATCCTTTGATGGTGCATTCCCCGAGATTTAAATGATCTAAAAAGTCATTTATCCTGCCAAGCAAACACAGAAACCTCCATGAATGTTGAGTAAAAGTGATATGGGTTCTAGTTTGAAGCTTATGGCCAAGACAATAAGAAGGTAGAGAGAGAGAGAGGGGGGCTGATATGAGAAATTGCCTTTCAAAGGGGGTGTATTCTAGAAACTTCATTTCCTTTTTTTTCCCCAACAGCAAGAGGTCTTCTCAACACTTCCCTGCCAGACGAACCGAATCAAAACGCCACATCATGAAAAGTTTTAAGCATCCAAAAGAATCAAACATAAGCCAGATATATGCATCACAAAAAATTTAACAAGCAGGAAGGCAAAAACAAGTTGGGATCAAATAATCCTTGCGGACAGTGGATTCCACTCTCCATCAACATGATACACACACTTATTAAAACTAATCAATCAATACTGCAAACTCACTGGAAAATATTTTACTAGAAATTCACAAATCCATGGCGGAAAAGCAGTAATCAGCAGCCAGACGAGGAAATGCATTAGATGGCTAGAATTATCTCAACAAAAACGCTGAGATAAGATGCAGAAAGGACTAGGGCTGGCGTGGATAAACCAAACTATAGCGTCGAGGCTAGACAATAGATGAGCAGTCGCCACGGAACAGATGAACAAGCAGCGACGACCAAGCAAGCACAGATCATGGAAGAGAAGGTTCTTATAACTTAGGGATTTTTCTCAACAAATTCAGGGAAAACTAAATCCCAGGGGGGAATCTCGCGGGGGGGCAAAACGGTGACCGCTACATCCCGATCCCGTTGGAGAATAAAATTGAAGGTGAAGACGAGGAAACACAAAAATGGAAACAGAAACTACAGAAGCGATTAGGAGGAGGAGAAGAAACCGAGATCTCACGAGAACAACGAGGAGCAAACAGGAATGGAAGACAATTCCAGGAGAGAGCAGGCGTATACTTGGGGAGGGAGATGGGGATCGTAATCAGGGAGGGGGAAGAAGGTACCCTAATTTCGAATATTCCGATTTTGTTTCGATGACTGATTGGATTTGTTTCTTTGGGAGGGGCAAATCAGAAATCCAGCCTTCAAACACATCCAAAAACAATTGTTTTGTTTTTTTCTCGCTATTCACCACCAGCCACCTAATTCAATATATTATTATCTACATGCATGTTATCGCTATGATTTCCTTTTTTAAAAGTTACCATGTTTTATTAAGGTTAGTCGAAAAAAAAAATAGAAAAAAATAATCTTAATTTTTTAATTTATTCGAAATATCGCGACCTGGTCAAAAATCGCGTCACTTAATTTATCAAAAAGTCGTGGTTTCCGCGGTAAGGGAGCTAGGGGTTGGAAATCACGTCTTTGCCAATTAAATTTTAATCTAAGTGTGTGAAAGACGAGGGTCAATGTGATTCCCGATATCATTTTTGTCCAATTGTACCAAATGCGCGGTTAAAAATTACGTTTTTTTCGTAAACTGAATGTTTCGGTTCTCTACTGCGCCTTAAGGACGGTATTATAGAAGTTTTATAAATTCGAATACCATTTGAAGATTTTATTCAAAACTAAAGAGATTTTGATACAAAGTTCATGTATTCTGCCTGCTGTTTCATAGTTGATTCTTCTTCCCTCCCTCAATCTCGCAAGAAGCTATTGAGTTACTATTTGAACTCCGTGATTAAAATATCGAAGTTTTGTGGTAAAAACACTGAATTTTTAATAAATTAAATTCAATATTTTTATTAGAAATATTATTTAACAAAATTTAAAAGTTATTTATAAGCAAATTCAGTCATGTACACCACATATATAACGGCGTTTAGGAGGAGGGGGCCAACATTAGCTTAAAGTGATCTCAAACCTTTATTTGAAGCCCAATTAATTAATTAATTATATTACAAATCAATGAATTTTAGAAAACCAAGTAGAGAGGGGGAAGAGGCCTCGTTGAAGCCCTGGGATGAGCAGACTCCGATTTCTTGGGATGGTCCAAACGTGTACTCGAGTTCTTCCTGTTTTGTCCTTTTCCTTGTTAGAACCCGGAACAAGGCCCAAACCCCCCCTTATTATCTCCTCTCCTGTCCCCCGGAGTGGTGGAGCAGCCGCAGCGAGCGGAACGGGATTCGCCCCCCCCTCCCTCCTTCCTGGGTCCGATCGTTCCCCTCGTAACACGATCATGTGGGTGGGCTGACTATCCCATCTCAAATCGGGGTCCTTCCCCAGGTCCTGATCGTATAGCCAATCCAATGCCCAACAGCGGCATGGACGAGCCCGGGACCGCTCCACGACCCGGTCGCTGGTACGACCTCATTCTCGGCCCCTCCTTCGACCACGACTCCAACAAGTACTGCACCCTCCGATGTGAGTAGCACCCGTTTAGGGATGGATGAACGGGCTTTGATTTGATTTGGGTTCCGAGCTCTTCGACTCAGTCCTCCTTCTCGGTTTGTTTGATCGCTTGCGCGGATTGAATTATCTGATGATGACTCGTCTAGAGATTGTAACCTTTTCTTGCTCGAATAAATTTCACCAAGATCGTGTCTGCTTCACCGTGGACTGTTTGTGCCGTGAGATAAAATGTTGTCCGCCCACCTGGACATTTATTTTCTACCGATGACTGGGTTTATGATTTTCTTTTCAGATGTGTCCAAGCCAGCCTCCATTGATAAAAGCAACTCGGGTATCTTGCACAAAAACAAGGATGGTCGGGTTAGTGTTGAATTTCAGAATAACCAACCAGGGAAACCAAAGGTTTCATTCGAGGGCAGCAGCGAGCACTATAAAGACAATGATGCGGTCTTATTCTTTGATGGCGAGACGTTCCGGTTGGAGCAGCTTCACACAGCGGTGAAGCAATTGCGTCACTTACGTGTGCCAGGCGAATCTTCAGTAGCTTCTGCCTCTGCTGCTTTTCAGTCTGTGCCGACAACAGATCCTCGGTTGTCCCCTGCTGGGAAGGGTGCAAAGCCAGTGCATATGCCCAGAAGCACGTTTCCTTCTGTGCCAGTGAGTGAATTCTCTAATTACCTTGGCTGTTTGTTGTGCCTTTTCTTTGTTTCTTTCATCGTCTTAGAACTCGTCTGATTATTTTAGCAGTAATTGTGCATGGTCCTGCTTTTGTTTTTGTTTTGAGGACGACTTTCTGGGTCATCTTATTGATTGCTAAACATTTGTGGACTGGCATGAAGAGTTTGCAATTAATCTTCATTTCTCCATCTATCAACATGATTAATTTTTAAGCATGAAAAGTTGCTGGAAGGTTTGCCTTCTCAACTGGGGTACTGTGTAATTATCTGAAACAATACCCTGGATCCTTTTTGTTTTGTTTTTTTTTTTAACTTTATCAGATTCCTCACTGTAGATCTCATCTTTAACACTCTCAACAAGAACATTTTTTTTTAGTATAAGATCAGTTTGTAGGATTATCCCAATTTACAAAGAAGTCCTTTTCCCTCGACGATCTTGCCCTAGGACTTGCTTGCCAAACTAGTTGTGGTGACTTGGATCTCCTTTCAGTCAGGGCCTTATCCTGTTAGGTGAAAAAAATTTCTAGGGTATCTGGAATGTGATTTATGATGATTGTGTTCTTATTTTGCAACCCTTTTAGCAATTGAACTATGGGTTGTGTAGATCAACTATTTCAGTTATAAGAGACACAAGGAAAACATTATGGTGACATCACCTGGTGCTGTGTAGTTACTTATTGCCATTCTGCATGGCTTTTTTCTTCAGGTTGAAGTGGAACGAATAGATATTGCTGAACCGCCAAATACAGGTGAGTCATATGTTTTATCCCTTTCTGCTTGTGTTCATGCTGTTGTTGTTCAGAGCGATAGAACCTAAGTGCTGCTGCTTATTTTCGAAGGTCTAAGAGCTGCTATCAGTGGGGCAGCGATTCAGTCAACAGATCAACGAGGTGGATCTTCGCCCCCCGAAGGAACGAGAAGTCATGAAGGCGAGGAAAATCAAGAGCTCGATATTGAAGACCTCTTTGGTAGCGTGTCACCTGATGCTTCCAACAAACCTGAGGAAGATGTGGGCATTAGGTCGGATGATAACGACCAACGGCATAATGACTATGACGATGAGATTGCTGATGTAGATGACAGTGGGGATGAAGGGAATAAAGGTCAGAATGCCGCAGATGCCCTACGGGCTCAGCTCAATGTGTCCAAAACAAAGAGCAGTCGACATACATCTTCCTCCAGCAGTAGCAGTGGCAGCGATAGCGGCACCGGAAGCAGCAGCAGTAGTAGTGATAGCGAAGGCAGTGATGATGATTCTGTCAACTCTGTCTGAGATAGAGAGTATTTGGCAGACAACAACAACAATGAAGGTATACGACAGGTAAACTGAAAGAAGAAAGAGTTTCGCTTGAAGTACCTCCAGGCCGTCATTTTCGACAAAGCCAATTTTAGTTTCTAGAGGGGAGTAAACTGCCTCTTGGTATTACTTCATGTTCCTCGTCTGTCCATGCAAGCTGACGAAACAAATCTGGTTTATTTGCTCGGCCTGCTACGGTCGTTTTCGGGATGCGGGATTGCCATCTCTCTGCTAGAAGTACGACTCCCAAGTCCCAACCCAGAGTGCATAAAATGACCACAAAAGACTCTTAGCGCGTCATTACGGTCGCTCGAGGGCATATTAAGCCATCGACGTTATTGGCTGGGCCACAGATAACGGAGGCCCAGCCCAAACTTAATCCACTCGTTTGTATCAAGGCATTACACCATTTTCTTTATCTTTTTTTCTTTTACGAAACAAGTTAATAAGAAACTTTTTGTGGAGTCAAAAGTTTTCAAAAGTTTAAAATGGGGAAACTTATTATGTGCTTTGATAGAATATATCATCATTATTATTTCATACAGCGGAAAAAGGTGGAGACCGCACTAAAGCATGAGAAGGAAGTTCTCGTGCTCACCGGCACGCATTAGATGGGATAATTGTGTCGCACCAAAAAAATAAACAAGTAATGGTAGGAGTGGCAAATGGGAGGAGGTCGGTCTGATCTCTTGCTTTTTTTTTTTTTTATTGTGGTAGGTACAAAATCAAGGTTGAATGCCATACATATATCACTGGTGGTCTGAAAATTCGGTTGGTGCTACACTTTCCATCATATCCATGTAGGAGGAGGAAGTGATCGGAATCATTACATTATGCATTGATATTGTAGCTGGAGTGATTAGAGGCCCTAATTCCGGAGGGAGAAGGGAGTTGGGGTGGGGGGGCCATGGGATTGGTCAAATCTGAGGTATGTGAGATTGCAAACTGTGGAATGCAAAACAGGATGATAAATCCCATTTTGCTGACTTTTTGTTTTAAATCTATCTCGTTCTTGGAATCTTTATAACGAGGGTGGCAACAACAACGACACCATTGGCCCGTGGGTTGGTGGGGTCTCATTCTCAGACACGTCCCCTTCTTCCTCCAAACCTGGCCATGAATCCGGCAGAAATTGAAGGCCCTCTTTTTCTGGCGTGCGCCCCCTCTGTTCTTTGTTCAACCACATGACTTGTTATCCTATGACCAACTTCTCTCTCAATCTCTTCTCTTTTTTACTAACCTAATAATAATTCTTCTAAAAATATTGAAGTTACTTACAGACAAATAAGAGGGAGAAAAGGGGCACAAGTGGGAAAGGACGTGTACGTACGACGACGACCGCTTACAAATATTTATCGAGTTTGTAATTTAGCCTGGTTTTGGTGCTGCCTTAACTGAAGCCAAAGGTCCAACGGAAGTACTCGCTTTCACAACGACTCTCTTTCGATTTCACTTTGATCTCAGCCCCTGTCTCTGTCTTTTGTGTTCTCCTATTTATTTATGTAAGAGAAACAAACAAAATCGCCTCTGAAACCCCTCCTCCCATCCGCCAACCCTCCATTTTACTAAGACGCGATGCTGTCTCAACTCCTCCCCATCATCTTCTTCTTGTTCTTCTCCTTCTTCTTCCTTCTCAACGCCAAGCCAACAACCTCCTCCCCCATCGCCCCTTCCCCTCCTCCTTCCAACAACACCCAGTTCATCCTCACCAGCTGCTCCTCCACCCTTTACCCAAACCTCTGCTCCTCCTCCCTCCTCCACTATGCCGACGCCGTCTCCTCCGATCCCGCTCGCCTCGCCCGCATTTCCATCGCCGTCAGCCTCTCCAGGGCCCGTCGTATGGCTGCCTACGTTTCTGGCCTCTCCCGTCAAGCCGACTACGGTTCCGATCAGAGGGCCTCCTCCGCCCTCCACGACTGCTTCACGAATTTCGGAGACGCCGTGGATGAGATGAGGGGATCCCTTAAGCAGATGCGTCAGCTAGGAACCACAGGGGAGTCCTTTCGGTTCAGTATGAGCAACGTGCAGACTTGGATGAGCGCCGCCCTCACCGACGAGGAGTCCTGCACCGACGGGTTCGAGGACGTGGCAGATGGGCGGGTGAAGAAGGAGGTCAGCGAGAAGGCCGTGGCCATTAAGATGGTCACCAGCAACGCGCTGGCGCTGGTCAACAGGTTTGCGAACACCGTCGCCAGTGGAACCCCGTGAATTACTGTTCGTCGCGGCGCGTCCAAAGTATAATACAAGAACGTGTGTTGTCGAATGGTGGAAGTTGTCGCTAATCCGGTTCGAGACGTATATGGTCGCATTTTCCCTTACATATATGTATTCTAACTAGGCTTGTTTTCGGAAGCTGCTGATATTAGAGTGCTTGTGTTCGTTGAAGCATTGACGATTACCATGGGAGGACGAGTGTTTACTACATGCTAATGTAAAGAAAACAATCATCATGCCCGTCTATAGTAAAAAGGGTTCCCATCAACATCATTTTGGGTCGAGTAAAGTATAATTTAATATGATTAGGGACCTTACGGTATCTTAGGAGATATCGTTCTAATAAAGCACAGAGGAGAAACCAACAAGGGGGTGAGTAGGTGGACCATCACAAGTGGACCTCCTTCGTTTGAATCTCCGACAGGGAAAAACAAAAGTCTTTCTCCCCACCTCCACTACAATCATTGTTACTTATGTTAGTTTGGTCGATTTCTCAAAATTAATCTCTCAAAAGTAATTTGTCATAATTTGTCATACTTACGAGAGTGAGTTTGGTTGGGAAAAATTTAAAATTAGGGTAAAATTTGATATTAATTTGGGAAAAGTTTAATATTAGGGCATAATAGGATTAATTAATTAAGAAAAACGGTGATATTAATAGCGTTATTCGCCACGTCAACGCCACGTAAGATTCCGTTAGGGTTATTATTGATGGAGGATAGTTTTGATGTAACGTTATAACATTAGAATATAAGGTTATATTTTTTAAATTTCATGATAAATTGAAAAAAAAGAATAAAATTTTAGGATATATTTACTAATTTGGCCTTTTATTTATATAGATTTAGAGTAAAATTTAGATTCCTTTCGCGGCCGATGACGAAGCAGTACCTCTTGTTTCATCCTTCCCCCTAATTTTCTCTTTTTCCTTTTTTTTTTAAAAAAATACAGCCTGGCCCAGAAAATGATTTAAAGAGGGGACAAAAAATAAATTAAAGCATAGTTAGTCCCGGCGAATAAGCGAATCCGAGGAGCATACAAGCAAACAAACCACCGACGGCCTCTCTAACTAAATTAACGCCCGCCCCCCCAAGCCAACTCGACCGAACAAAAAAATCATCATCATTTGGTCTCTAGTTCTTGATTGGCGTGTGTATAATATAATAGTAAATAAAATCCTTTTTAATTTATTTAGAATTCTTATTTAAATTACCAAAAAATAGTCAGGCGAGGGTCTGTCAGCACTCGAGACTCAGGGATGAAGACGATGATGACGATGAGGATGATATGTTTAGATAAGATCATCACGTTCTCCCCCACCCACTTGGTGGCTGAAAGTGACCGATTGATTGGCTTCTCTCTGGTAAGGAGGAGAGGCTAGGAGGGGGTGGGGTGGGGTGAGCGATGGCCGGGTCGGATCTTCAGGAGCTGGTCAAGTCCATTTCCCGGGACTCTTCCCTCTCCCAACACCTCCATCCCTTTCGTAAGGAGTCCACCGACCTCGTCCGCCGGGTTTCCCTACTCTCTCACCTCGTCGACGAGATTCCCCTCCGTCACTCCGACTCTTGGTACTCCGATCTCCTGCTGTCTCTCCAGTCTGTCCGCTGCCTTCTGCTCTCCCTCCCCAATTCCCCTTCCTCTGTAAGCCCAACCCCTCCCCCTTCCCCTCTCCACGGAAATGTAGTATCTGCTATTGCCTTTTTTTTGTGCTCAGCTCACTTCTCCCGTTGATTTTCTGGTGGGAGTTCCGATTGGGGCTTTCCTGCGTTTGAATTTTCTGTTTTAGATCTCGTACAGTATAGGTTGTGCAGTCTTTCCATGTATTTGGGGAATGGAGTGATTTCTGATCATTCTGAGTTCGATAGCGTCCAGGTTATATTTGTGCCCATGTAGGTGATTTCGAATCTGTTATCGTGCAGCTCAGGTTCTGTCATAGTGTCTCTCCTTACATGTAATGTAATGCTCGCAGCGCCTATCAGCATGTTCTGAATTGGCAGGGATTTTCATTTGAGGGATGTTGTCGTTCATACACGTGGAGTGCTGAGAATCTTGCCGGTGGTTGTTCTTCATTTTGCGTGTTCACCATATGGGGACTGCGACTCCTTCCTTGAATCACAATTGTCTCTCTTATTACAGGAGGGAGCAGCAAAGAAAATTACCTTCCAGTTTCAGTGCGTGACGTGGAAATTGGAGAAAGCTCTCGGAAGCATCCCATACGAGCAGTTTGACATATCAGAGGAGGTGCAAGAGCAGGTGCGGAATCGATCATGTGACTTTTCAAGTCGTGTAGTGCCCGGATATGTTCTCCATGCCTGTCTCTTGACTTTGCATGTTTATGCCAGGTTGACTTAGTGAGAGCACAGCTGAGAAGAGCTGCCGAGAGATATGGGCCTCTGAATTTGAAATTGCTGTCTCGGGCTTTGTCAGAGCCACTGGAAATTGACCTCGACCCTCTCCAATCTAGCAATCGCAACATTGGCACACTACATATCAAGAACATTGGTAACGTAGATCATGAAGTCTCTGTACATCTTCCCGATGTCCAACAGGGTGATGCTTCTGAGAGCCTAAATGGAGAGTTAAACAGCCTGCTTGCCAACTCTTCTAGTTCGCCAGATATTCAGGAATCAAGTACAAGAGAAACAGAAGACAAGGAGCACCTTCCCACTGATCAAGAGAAGCATTCTGCTGTAAAAGATCTCGAGGAGACAGAGAAAAGTGATGGGGTACTTATCCCAGAGGATTTCCTTTGCCCAATCTCCCTGGAGTTGATGAGAGATCCCGTGATCGTGGCTACTGGGCAGGTGCATGTTTTACTGTACTTTATCTACATGTTGAAGTAGTTGTTAGCTTTAGTATTTTCATTAATTCTGGTTATTAACTGGATCACCTCTCTCTGCCAGACGTATGAAAGATCTTACATCCAGAAATGGATTGACAGCGGCAACGTTACTTGTCCAAAGACGCAGCAGAAGCTCCAAAATTTTATACTTACACCAAACTATGTTTTGAGGAGTTTGATCAGCCAATGGTGCACAACTCATAACGTGGAACATCCTACAGTTTTGGCAAACGGTAAGATAAAGAACGCCAATGGTTCCGTTAGAGACATCAGTGGCGACATAGCGACGATTGAAGCTCTTGTCCGTAAGCTCTCCAGCCAATCCATTGAGGAGTGTAAAGGTGCCGTGTCTGAAATCAGGTCTCTATCTAAAAGAAGCACCGACAACCGGATACTAATTGCAGAAGCAGGTGCAATTCCAGCCCTCGTGAAATTATTAACATCGGATGACATCACGGTTCAAGAGAATGCCGTTACATCCATTCTCAATTTGTCCATATACGAGAACAACAAGGGACTGATTATGCTTGCGGGTGCTGTCCCTTCTATTGTCCAAGTCCTGAGATCCGGGAGCATGCAGGCCAGGGAGAATTCAGCAGCAACCCTGTTTAGTTTGTCTCTGGGAGAGGAGAACAAAATAATAATCGGTGCTTCTGGAGCTATTCCGGCCTTAGTCGAGCTGCTCCAGGTGGGGACCATCAGAGGGAAGAAAGATGCTGCGACGGCACTGTTCAATCTGTGCATATATCAGGGAAACAAGGGAAGGGCTGTCAGGGCAAGGATCATAGAGGCGCTGTTGAAGATGCTCACGGAATCAAGTCACTGCATGGTCAACGAGGCGCTGACCATTTTATCCGTCCTGGCAAGCTGCCAGGATGCTAAGGTCGCTATGGTAAAAGCCAGCACGATCCCCGTCTTGATAGATCTTACACGGATGGGTCTGCCGCGGAATAAAGAGAACGCGGCGGCGATCCTGCTCTCCCTGTGCAAGAGAGACTCAGGGAACCTTGCATGCATAAGCAGGCTCGGTGCAGTCATACCATTGACAGAGCTGTCGAGAAACGGCACAGAGAGGGCAAAGAGGAAAGCCACTTCGCTACTGGAGCTGCTTCACGGGATGCCCAAAACAGGGACAACAGGCCACTGACTAAAAGGAAAAGAAGAGGAGCTGACAACATTCGTTCCATTCCCGATTCATTTTTTTTTTTTTGTCATTGTATTTTGTCCAAATTCCAAGTGGTGTCCGAAAAGAACTGACTAGAAGACCTTTGGCAAAAGAAAAACTTAAATTTGCAACTCAATAAAAAATAAATAATTTATCCTGGACTTTCCCATTTTTATTAGAAATTGCCATCATTTGTCAGTCGGTTTAATTTTTAATTCTACACCCTTTTTTCTTTTCTTTCATAACTAGTTTTATTTTAATAGAATTATAATTAAATGTTTATTATTATCATTATTTCTTCCACTAGCCGAGGAGATAGTTTAGTGGCAGTTTGATTAGCAAAAGAGACAGAAAGGATTATTCGACAACATGCAATCACTTGACCAAACCCGCCTTTGCACTCTCTTCTTTCCATTGCTGTCTGTAAGGAATTGAAGGGCTTATGATTAACGAGAGGTTCAAATATTGCAACGTCAAAGATTACAAACAACTCTAACATACATCGTTAATTTTTGTGCTCTCGAGTCGAGACCCGATTAAATATTTTATGTCGGTCTTCGATCCAAGTCAAATCCTAAGTATTCCTTCATTTTGAAACGACCGTTTCGGTTTTACTCCGTCAAAGTAAAAAAAGGCTAAAATATACGCTTTTTACCAATCTCATGTTCAGTAAGTAGAAACAGACGGCCATTTCTTACCGATTCTAAGCATATAGAGAAGTAGGTATGATTGAAGAGGAGGGCCGGCTTCGTCTGACCTAGACTTTCCTTCGGTTTTCCATCGTTTATTTGCGAAACATGTTCCGGTATTACAGGGATTACGGACACGGGGTATATACCGATTAATGTCGATGTTCCATCGCTGGAGACAAATTGGAGGGTTTGAACATTTCTGAATGTTTCGTGGGGGAAGAGTTCAAATCGGCTCCCGGTCTCATTTGCCAACCGCTAGAAAATCCGTAATGTTGTTTTTGAAGGGTGGTCGTTGGATGTCTCTATCGTGCAAAAATGGACCCACGAATCCAAATTCTAAAAAGAAAAAAACGAAATACCTTAAGGGGGGGAGGATGTCATGCTGCCATAAATCCCACTTCATCCTCTCACCATGTAGTCAGTCATACATTCATACTACTTCCACTAAAAGGAACACAGCCCGACGATGCGTTGCAAGAGAGCGCCGTATACCAAAAGACTCTAGCGCTAAATCCCATTCCCAAAATTTCATCGTGATGGATGGCACTCGCATAATCACGCTGCGACACGATTGCCAGGGCATTCGCTCTTACCTTTTGTCAAGGTCGATGACAAGATCCACGGAATTAGAGGTTAGTTCCCGCTACGCTGACATTTCCAAGCACGAAGCAACCTACTATTTATGCTTTATGCTCTCACGAATCAACAGTAGTAGCAGCCGAGGGACTGAATGAACGACCACTACATGACGTAGCACCCACGTCAGAAAAACAATAACGAATCCCTCCCGACAGGAACCATTGATATATTAAAAAAAGAAGAAGAAAAGAGAACCAAATTGTCAAACAGGGAGGACAAGAATTTCAGCCATGAAGGACTTAATATAACAATAGGTACGTGGAAAGCGCAGACACACTACGAAGAAAATCGTGGGGAAACATACACTAAACCAACCATGTGATCACTTGGACTTTGGGGAGCAATAAGTCTTTGAATAATCCCACTTCCTTCGTTCACACCTAATATTATTATTAATATCCAACCTACCAAATAAAAGAACATGAATAATGTTGTGTGTGTGAACGATGATAAGGATTTTTCGACGACTTCCCCCGTCACTTGCCACACAACCATAGTGTTGGGATTTTGTGGCCCGAAGTCGGTTATATTGGGATTTAGAGAATATTATATTCGTTCGTGAAATATATCACCTGGGGAGATATATTGAATGTTATTATATCAGCCATATTTATGATATATGTGTGGTATTTATTTACGAAGCGAAAGGAAAAAAGAGATAAGAGAGAGCAAATCCTTAGAGCAGAGAAAATGGATACACGAGTGCAAAGAGTGCGGCGATAAAGAAAAGGTGTGTCAGGAAAACCTGGGAAATACTTCGGGGATATTTCTTACCGGAAAAACGGGGCCTTGAACTTAGGTAGGTCGAGGGGGTTAAATAGGGTGTCAACCTAAGTTTGTACTCCATTGTTATGGTGAAATCTTCTTCTCCGCCGTGGACGTAGGTCGATTGACCAAACCACGTAAATTCTTTGTCTCCTTTTTTTTAGTTAACCTCCGATCAAGAACCGGATCCGTTTCGACGCGCTTCTAAGTGCTTCCGCATTCTCCAACAATTGGTATCATAGTTCGGTTGTGTAGATTCGAGATCCATCGCTGGTAGTAAGTTCGAGATCGAGAAGTTGGATGGGGGCATGAATTTCGGCTTGTGGCAAGTCAAGATGAGGGCGCTATTGGTACAGAGTGGATTGGAGAAGGCTCTTACAGATCAATTGAAGAGTGCTTCGAAGTTGACTTCTGACTAGTGGAAGGAGATAGATGCTAGAGCGTTATCGGCGATTCAACTGTGTTTGTCTAACGAGGTTCTGAAAAAAGTGTTCAAGGAGACGGGCCAGGCTTTAGAGTAAGCTGGAGAGTCTGTACATGATGAGGACTCTGAGCAACAAAATTCTTCTCAGGCAAAGGTTCTTCATAATGATGCAAGGTATGTCCGTTAAATCCTACCTAGATAATTGATTGTCTACATCTTTGGATTTTGAGAGGATCGATGACAAGATCGATGAGGAGATTCAGGCGATGCTACTGTTATGTTCATTACTCGCTTCATACAAGAGTTTTAGGAAGATGTTCTTGTATGGGAGAAGTATTCTCACAGCTGACGAGGTACGGTCTGCACTTTTATCAAAAGATTTGATTGATAAAGAGTTGACGGGTGAAGTAGGGATACCGATGGCGGAGGCATTAACAGTAGGCAGGACCAGATCCAAAGATAGCAGCGGGATAAGGTGCTTCCATTGCGGTAAGAAAAGGACACAAAAAGAAAAACTCAGGACGCTGACAGGGAAGGATGAAGGATTGCAAGCATCAGCGAAGGTTGCTACGTATACCACCGACAATGATGCCAGAGACGGAGATGTACTCCTGGCTAGCAATGTGCAGACTATTGAAATTGAGTCGGAGATACCATCAGACGAGGATTGGATTCTCGACTGAAGGAGTACTTTTCATATGAGTCCTCATAGGCCGATGTTCACTGCATACTGTTCCACTGCAGGTGGAGAGGTACGCTTAGGCAGTGGTCACAAGCGTAAGGTTGCAAGTATGGGAACGGTTCGGCTTAGAATGAATGATGGAGCTGTGAGAGAGTTGGTAGCTATCCGACATGTACTTAACATCACGAGAAATATTATTTCCGTGAGTGTTTTAGAAGCCAATGGGTACGAATTTTTTGCTTCAGGTGGAGCCCTCAATGTTTGCCGAGGATGGCGGTTGTGGATGACTGGAAGTCGATTGAAGAGCTTGTATGTTATGAGAGGTGCCGTTGCTATTAACACTGTTGGGTTTTCTGGAAGGTGTCATGAACCTTTCAAGAGGAGCAATCAGTCATCGTAGAAAGGGGGTAATAGGTCGCGAGCGCGGAGAAGCAAGAAGATGTGGGTAATCAAGTTCGTCGTGGATGGGCTTGGATGTTCCGTTGACTAGGCTCGCCAGAGCCTGGAGGAGAAGAAGGGAGATATTCATAGTTAGTCTTAGGGAAAGACCAGTACAAGGAGTGACAATTTCTCAGACATTCTATGGACTTCGACCCAAGGTGGGGTTTGTTAGGCTTTTGTGACCCGAAGTCCGTTATGCTGCGATTTGGAGAATATTAGATTCGCTCGTGAAATATACGGAAGGAGAGATAATATATCTCTTGGGAAGATATATTGGATCATATTAAATTATATATACTTGCCAGATTTACTATGTGTGGTATCTATTCTATAAATATTTGTCGGAAAAAAGAGATGAGAGGTATCAAATCCTTAGAGCATAGATTAGGGATACACGAGTGCAAAGAGTGCGGCGGTAAAGAAATGGTGTGTGTTGAGGAAACACGGAAAACACTTCGGGGTTATTTCTTACTGGAAAAGCAATATCTTATACTCGGGTAGGTCAAGTTAGTTAGAGAGGGTCTCAACTAAGTTCGTACTCCACTATGCTAATGAAATCTTCTTCTCCACCCGTGGACGTAGGTCGATCGACTGAAACACTTAAATTCTTTGTCTCGTTATTTTTTAGTTAACTTTCGATCAAGAACCTCATCCGGTTCGACTCGCTTTCAAGGGCTTCCGCGCGCGCCAACACAAAGTGAAAGAGTGATGTCTTCCTAGTTTCGGATACGCACACGCACAAAGAAGAGTCTCACCTTAGCTTGTATCACGAGGATTGTACGATTGTATCGTTAGTTTAAAAAAAAATTATAAAATACGGTTGAAGTTCTAAAAATACTCGATTTAGCGCGAGACGAATTTTCAAAACCCGCCACTCAAATAATCGGGAGAAAGGCATATTTATTTACAAAACCCGTATTTCACTAATTTTTTTTAAACGGTTCAATGCTCCTCGAACTCCCCATGTGTTTTCTATTTATTGTTCAATTTGTTGACCACTGACACGACACCAACACCAACTCACCCCTATATATAATATGAAGTAGAAGCTCGTAGGTTTTATGCTCGGAGTAATCAAAATCCCACGACCAGACAAGTAGTTCGAGTTCCTTCTACCGCCATTTCAGAAAGGCTCTCAAAACCTCGTTCCTTTTCTGAATCACATTTAGTTTCTCCTCCTTGACTAAACTTAAACATGGGCAACGCCCTCGGCATGAAGAGGACCGCCAAGGTCATGAAGATAACCGGCGAGACCTTCAAGTTGAGGACCCCTGTTCTCGCTGGGGACGTCCTCAAAGACTACCCCGGGAAAGTCCTCCTGGAGTCGGAGTCCGTTAAGCACTTCGGAGTCCGAACGAAGCCCCTCGGAGTGGACCGCAATCTGGAGCCAGGGAGGCTCTACTTCCTTGTGGAGTTGCCGAGTGTTAGTCACGGCCACGAGACGGCCAACGGGAGAGTGCCGCGGAGGGTGAGGTCAGGGATTACGATGGGAGCAAAGGACCGGCTGGAGAGCCTCATGCTAGCCAGGAGGTCGGTCTCGGACCTCTCCATCGTCACGGCTGCCACAACCAGTGAAAGCAATGGGAACCCAGTGGTGTTGGAGGATGGCGAGGATGGCAGCAGTAATAATAAGAGGGTGAGGATGAGGTTGCCGAAGGCGGAGGTCGAGAGGCTCATGAGATCAAGCAGGGACAACGCGGAGGCAGCTGAGAGGTTCATCAACCTGTATTTAGCGAATCGCCACCAAAAGATTGCAGAAATCACGGAAAGGGGAGGGAATGAGGAGCAGCAGCCGCACCACGGAGTACCCAAGATCCGTGAGGTATGTTCGTTATCGGCCAGCGTGTGGACCCGGTCATGTTAGTCCTCATCGTTCCATTCAATCATGGTACTTTACGGGTTGGTCTTTAATTTTTGTCCTTCTTTTTTCACAGAAAAGGGTGAGCTTCATGGTGCCGGGGAGCGGAGGAGCAGTGCAGATTGCGGTGGCCTAGCACACAACGAACCAGCCGGAATTCGTTTGACCATCGGCTTCTCTGAATCCAATGATCAGATTTCAGAGATAAAAAAGTAGATAGGCAAAGAAGTATGTATGTACACATTTTGATCCAATGTAATAATCCAGACCAAATGGTCTGGATTGGGACCCCAACTAGGATGATTGGTAGTGTGATTGGGATGTGTTCGTAGCACCCATTTCGAAATTTTGCTTCGGTTGTCTGATTCTATTTCAGTATCAATCGTTTCTTACAGGACTCGATGCTTTTTCTATCATCAGTTGAACCAATCAAGAGTTACCCACTTATATGTCAAAATCATTTGCCTTCGTAATCCCACCTTGTCTTGATAGAAACTTATGTTAAATCGATACACCCTTGTAAAGGAGAAACCTGGGCAAGAGACCGAACAACTTGGGAACAAACAAATTAAGTGGCTTTGGACAAGAATACATATTTTTGTATTGTCATAACGCAGTGCTCATGCAGTTTTCAGGACATGGAGCCCTGTTTTTCTTTACTGTCCAACGTTATGTTCATACGTTCAGAGCCGTGGTAAGAAAACGCTGGACCTCCAAATCCTTTGTCTTTTCGAAAGCAGACCAGACCTTAAAGATGATCGAGAAATGTAGCGTTTGCCAAATAATCTCTGTTGTTCCTTCTTACAGTGACAACGTTGGCCGACCCTTTCGCCGTTCTTAGCCGTTCTACTTAATTGTGCCTAAATCCCTACGCCTTGTTACTGCTATTATCACATTAACCTTAAGCATAATCCTCAAGAATTAAAATGGCAAACAGAAAACCTTGTCAGGAGGACCATTCAGGCAGAGATAGGAAATATGACGTCATCGCTTTCCGGAACCTCTTCTTGTATTGCTTCGGAGATATGATGGTAGGCGAAGCGTTCCTTGGACCACCGAGGATGCCTGAAGCCTTCACCCATGTTTCCAGATGCTTATCCCAGGTATACTGCCTCATGTAGTCTATGATGCCTATGACGAGTTCCTTTCGCACCTCGTCCACACCAACCAGCAATGAGTAGTCCATAACATCCACATACTGCGTCCACAACACAAATGTCAATCCCCAGTCAAACATGAACATTCCCACTCAGTTATCATAACGACCAATGACATTCGAAGAGTTACTCGCCAAACACTACAGATATGAACAAATTGAATTCCAAAGATATTTTCTTAAAAGAACATGATTACCGCTAAGAATGCAGTGTCGTTCCAGATGGCCCTCTCCAAACTTCTCTTTGACTTGCTTCCCAGGAAAATAGGTTTGGTACGCAAAGCTTCCACAAGATTTGAGTCCAACAGGACAATATTTTTTCCAGACGTATCAGAATTGTACCGAGCTCTGGATGAACCTTTAAGGTCATACACCCTACAAATGCTTCTCTGAAAGAAGAGGTTCTCCATGACCATCAAATCTATTTTAGTCTCCTTCCCACCTTTCAGATTTCTGATGGTCACCTGCAGGAAAACACGGGTCACTTGAAGACAGCGAACAACCCATCACAAGCCACAACTAACAGAAATTGAAGCCAGACCTGGTATAGTCCAAGGATCTTTGCCAGACAAGTTGGGCTTTCAGAGCTGAGAGAATCTGACAGGTACTCGAAATATTTAGGAGCAAATTCCACGAATGAATCCAGTTCTGTTTTTGTCACTTGCTTGATAATGAATCTCTCATCCATCGACTTGGCAAAATATACATTACTTTTTCCTCCTTGGGCATTCCATCTTTTACAGCGGCACAATGACCGCAAAAAGTCAAGTTTGTTCGGGCAACATTTTCTTCTCAGAGCATCAAACTGCTTCCCAAAGTAAAAAGTCACTGAAAACTTCATTTTACCACCAGATGCTGCCATGGAATCATCCTTGAAAGAAATCCGCAAATGAGGGGATTCGATTGACTCCGTCGACAGTGTGGCCAGGGAAGATGACACCTCCCCAGATCCATAACTTCCACAGCCGATATAAAGCTCCAAAGCACCAGAAGATTGTATATCCCCATAGCTGGAGCTAATGCTTCCCTCCTTCCTGCTGACATTGCGAGACAAGCCTACCCCAAATTCATTAGATCTATCAGAAATCCAGTCTTCATATTCCTTGGAATTAATGGCATATGATATCATGCTAGTAGGCTCATCATCATAAACTGCAACAACATCTTGCTGGCTGGTCTCTTGAAGCAACAAGCGGGCTCCTCCAGACAAAAGAGGTGCTGAAGAGATGAATGATGCAGCAGAGCTAACCCCACAATTCAACATATTGGTCCCTCCCTGAGACAACAGCGAGTAATTTGAAAGAGGATCTCTCACCATGCTCCTATAATCTCCAGTCGCGTGAAATGAGCACGGTGCTGACAACTGTGGGGAAGGATTCAAACCTCTCTGAATTCTTTCTCTAAGTCTCATTGCAGAGTCGAATGAGTGAACACGTGCAGGTGACTTTATCCTGTTAAACCTTCTACCTTTTTCGCCACCAAGAGCAATAGAGACCGTGGGATTGTCTTCTGCAGTACAACCGGAAGATGGGCTTGGGATCAGATCACTACCGGTCCAGGCAGAATCTATCCTCTCCGAGAGATTAATCTCGTGAAAAGGGATGAAATCTGTACAAAGATTAGAATAAGATACTTCCACATCAGGGAGCGATTCCTCCTGTCTCCCTTGGTTAGTAGAAGCAGTTACAGAGTAATCAGTCGAGCCACTCCCAGATGAAGACAAGTCAGTGTCCAATTCACGTTCCATCCATGAACTTGAAAAGCGGATATCCACCGATTCTAAGTCAGACGCATAATAGGTATCCTCGGAATGCTGTTCCCTTCTCAATTCCTTCAGCTGAGTATGAACTGCTTCCACTTTACCAGCTTTTGGAGAAGTTCTTTCAAGAAGAAAATTGATTGAATAAAGGTGACGATCCCAGAGACCGGAACTGATAACAAGAGATCGGCGTATCCGGTTTAATTTGAGGATATCTAAAGAAGATTGGGTATGCTGTGATAACTCTGCTGAGTTTTCCATAAAGAGACCAAGCATTTTCTGTATCATGCAACAAGTAATATCCTTGTAAAATCACTGTCTATACCGGATTAATCAACTTAATAAACAGAGCAAACGTCAGATACTTACATTGTAATCCGATTTTTCCATCTTAAATTGATCTTTCAGCTGTGTAATGAAGCCGCGGAGCTCACTGAGATCAATCAATTCATGTGCAAGAAACATGCATTTCTGCTCCATGCTCCCAAGTAAATCCCATATTTCATAATACAGATCTTGCATGCCAACTCTTAGCTGTGGAAACGTTCAGAAAATAAAAATAAATACAGCACATAGATCTGTTTGAAAGGCGAAAGAAGTAATAGGGGTTTAAAAATTCAAACCATACAGTTTCAAGGAATACACAACCTCACCAGCAGATCCATTTGAAAATTGAAATGTCATCAACATACCTCAGCTGCTTCCTTTTGCAGCCAGTCCTGATGATGACCATTGAAGTGAAGCACAGGTGGTGGGAGGCAAACAGACAGTATCTCAATTGGAGAATATCGGAAAAAGGCAACCATGTTCCCAAAGCTGTAAAGGAGGAGAATCTGAGCAACCTTTCTTCTATGTTTCATTAAGAAATAAATCATAATTTATATTTCATCAAATCTCACCCATAGTAACGAAGACAATCTTTCTGCAAAGAGTGCCCACAGGTAGCAAGTCGATTAGCAATTGCATAATTGGAAAAACTGAGCTCCAAAAACTTCCCAAAAGACAGGCCCCATGCTGCATCTGACATGACCACTCGATGGGTCGCAGGTGGAACTCCATTGACAGGAGGACACTTCAAGCACCGATGCCACATCCATATTTTTCCATCCTGGTCCCCAGGAAGCTTCAAAGGACTAATGCATTTCACATTAACCGTAACATTACCCTGCTGGTGAGTGAAGCACATAACATGGGACTCCACAGGCTCTTCACAAGATTGACAGCAGGATTTCTGGCAGAAAAATGGAAATAAGATAGAACTTGCCAACTGAATGGTAGAAACCAAATGAAATGAGGGGTACACAGTTAAGAACAAACCTGATCAAAAAGATCATCACGAAGATACTTGCCGAGAGGCTTATCATATGAACCATAGAACTTTATGCGCAGGAGCCTCGACCGTTCACAAACAATCCCTTTAAGAACACACCTGCTAGAGAAGGAAACCAATATACTCTGCTTACTAGCAGTTGCTGATAAGAACTCATTAGCTACTTCCTGATCCTCCATCAGTTTAGACTTGGCAACCAGTGAACTCACATCAAGACGCTGAGAATCGGGCGAAACAGCCAAAAAATTTTCTTGAACAGAAATCCCATGGTCATTATAATGAAGATCGACAATGTGACCTGGCTCATCAAGTTGTTTGGGTTCACTACTAGGAATATTAGTCGCCGCCTTTTGAACAGATGGAAGAACAGTACTGACGATATCTTCGGCAGCTTGGTCAGATACAATTTCCACATTCTCAACTCCATGAGTTTGATCAGGTATAGCTTTGAAGTTGCTCATACTTCCAGAAGGTGAGAAGGTCAGGCAGTTGATTGAAATTCTCTCATGCAAAGCAATCGATGAGTTAGACGATATCTTCGGCAGTGTAGCGCCTTCATCAGCTAGAAAGGATGTTTCAAGAGATAAATGATATGCAGCAAACACAGAATATTGAACCGCTTGCTTTATCTTCTTTAGCACATCACGGCGTTCTCCCCTCAAAATGACCTGTGGAAGCAGAGAAGACAGTGAATGCAAAGAATCTCAGTACTGACAACAATGCAAGGGCTTTCTATTAACAACCATGCATGGGCGGAAACCTTTTCATGAGCATATATTTCTGTACACACTATGGAGATCACATATAAATTTATGATTATTCAGTGAAACTCAAATATAGCCTATCAGACAATGTAAAGCGAGAACTGCAAATAGAATATGACAACAGAAAGAAACCCGATGAAGAAAAGTGCACAGCTTCGGCATGTCACTATACTTCAAAAACCAGTTATCCGGAACATCGAGTGTAAGCACTAATTTGCTGAATCAGGACAGGTTAACTCCAATTACTAAAAATTATTGGAATCAACCAATCATAGATGGAAAAAAGTGATTTACCCAGCCAACAAGAAAGTTTCCAGCACACTGACAATGTTTAGAATAATTTAGGGTAGACATCAAGATTACCGTGCATCCCAAACGTCTGGGACAACCTTCAAAGCACATTAGTGTTTTGGACAGTTTCTTGGTGGAATCATGAGTGACCTCATGTTCTTCGGTCACTCTTTCTAATCGAAACAGTTCACAACGGCCAAGACTTGCAAAGGACATATTATCGGTGGATGGAGTAATCACAGCCCCAGTACATCTAGATATATGGTCAAGCAATGGACGTTTCACATTTAGAACCAAAGATATGTCCTTCGCAAGAAGATACTCTTGAGCATATGAAGAGACACTTTTTTCCACAAGCAAAACATTTGGTTGAAGCGCCTCTATCTTTGAGGTAATCATCTTCAGATGATCAATCTCCTGCCCAGTGCATGAGATTTAAAAAATGAAATTTCAATTGGGTAGTTAAATAGGTCAAAGGAAAATGACAGAGAATTGAATCAACTTAGGTTTTAGTACTAAAGGGGTGTCCCGTCCTCTTGTGATACATACTTCTCAACCTAAATTGCAAAAAGTTAACAAACAACCAGAAGATATGCTGAAGACAACCTGTTGTAGAAGTGTGTCAAAAGAGGCCAGCTGATTTGTCGACCTTTGATATTCAGGTGCTCCTCCCAGAATGAGTATTCTCGGATTTTTGTATTGCGAATTCATGCGCTTGTGCTTGACATTTTTAGTGCAAACTATGCCCTTGATATAGTTGCTACAATGAGAGATTTCCCGAATGAGAAATTGTCAAGAATAACAACCCAGAAGAAGGTCGAAGAACAAGGTTATCAAGTGAAGTACCTCTCTGCTGGACTTCCTGATGACACACACTTTACTTTGACATAGTCACAAGGATCCATACTACCACCCCTGCTGGTGTCAGGTCTCACATAGTTTGCAGCTTTCCAAGATATGTTGGCAACGATGTCTATCCACTCATCAGTCTTAACATCATTTCCAACATCAATCCCTTCCCCGTGAAATAGCTGTGACACAAGGGCCCTAAAATGTGCTTGTATCATAGCACTTAAAAGTTCATGGTCTCTATCATGCTGCCTCTCCTTCACAGATAGAATACTGGAAAAGCTACAGCTGGAAGACATTACTGAACCAGAGTATCCCATTTCGTCGTCGTCGTCATAGGCAAAGTAACTAATATCACCTATGTCATCCTCGTCATTAGGCGGAGGAGGAAACCACATGATGCCATCATTTTCAAAATCCAATGGCACCTGTGAATTTTCAGATTGCCTATTGTAAAGTGACAAATCATCTGAGCAACATTCACTATCGCCAGCTTCGTCAGTTTCTATATCAGGCCTTGAAACAGTCATATTTCCCTGAACAATGGGACAATCAGGAGACAATGGACTAGCATCTTGCTCCTGCAGTACTTTATTCCCACCTCTATTCAAAGAAAAATTAATCCTAGAGGGGCTGTGCAAGGGAGTGGAACCCTCAGACATACAACCATGACACTCGTAATTAGAACTAAACCTATGTGGACAGTTATTTGGAGTCTCATTGCAACATTCACTCAATGGGTTATGTAACTGCTTTCCGGAATCCAGCTCCTCTTCTTCAGCGCTTCTACACCTGCAATTACAAAAGTTGACCACACATGAACTTGCAATCAGATGTAGTCGTACAATTGTAACACCTCACATATTGGACAAACAATAAATGTAAGTTAATGGATAAAGTTCATCACAAGGTCGCATAAAGTAATTATCCTCTCGTTCATAAGATACAATTAGAGGAAATCAGGCAACGGAAAAACTGAAATAGAAAATAAAAAAATCATCAAGCTTCTTACAATCTAGGCACATATCTCTGTAACAATATCGCCGACAATATCACCAGAATCAATACGAGACCACCTAATCCATTTACTCCAAATCACAGAAAGTTAATGAACGGCTATGAGAAGCTTGACAAAATGCTTTATAGAGAAAAACTAAAATAAATAACAAAATGACATATCAGAAAGAACATCATATTTCAACAGCAGGACTACCAAAGCGAATAACAAATTGATTGCGAATTCTCAGAATAAACCAAACAATCAATTTAGCACTCAGCACTCAACACATTTATACATTGATAAAATATTTTTGCTGATTAATAACAATCAAGGAAGCTCAACTAACCTGCTCGGGGTGTAGTGAACTGAGACAGGCAATAACCGAGCACCAACGGAAGCCACACTGTCCAATATCACTATCATATCCGTATCAGTGCCAGTGTTATCACGAGACTCCGTAAAGCCAGCAAGACCGCCACTTTGGATTGACTCACTATCCGCAGCATTATCAATCTTCTCCGAAACTCTAAGGCTAGGGAATTGCCGCTCAGGAATATCACTGGGATGAATCTTCTCACTATTCTTCTTCCTCAAGTCACTGGCATTCCTGTTTCCAGTGCAGATGCGACATTGCTTGATGTGCACCGCACCTTCTGAATCCGTCTTTTCCATGCCATCTAAATCAACAACCGCCGATCCCAGACCGCACATGTGGCACAAGTTCTGGCCGCAGTTACGGCAACAAAACAAATACGAGGCGACCCGGTTGCTCTCAAGAATCTTCCCACATAACTTGCAGCCCCGGATGGAGTGGCTGGACATGATTTCGCATTGGACGGAAGAGCTAACCCAAGGAATCAAAGACCTAGCTTTGTTCAACAGATCTAGGAGAAGCAAAGAAGTATTGGGTACTCTCGTAGGCTGTAGAACTACCAAACAATGGAATCCCCCCAACAAGCAAAGCGCCCAACTGAATCGAGCAACCGAAGGGTGCCCAGATAATTCAAGCCCACAACAGAACACAACAACCAGAGCATGCGACTAAATGCTGTTGAACCCGCTTTCCAAAAAGGCGGGAACTTTGGCAACGTATATGACAAAAAATCAACAAAGGACCAAAAGAACAAGGAAAGATGCTAACTTCTTTTTTCTTAAGAATAACAGATGAATTGCAATGGTATTATGGAAACTTGGTCTTTTTTTCCCTTTCAAACCAAAGAAGAAAAGGGGAAGGGGGGCAACGCCTTTCCAGAGAACGAGAAAATATAGTTTCAGAGGGAAGGATTTGCAGAGAAAAGGGTTAATCTACCAATCCAAACATAAAATCAAAAGTAAGTATGGGGAGGGGAGAGTCCAAACAAACACAACCCAAATCCCGGATCGTTAACTCTATGTACAGAACCGCAAAAGGAGGAATCAGGTCAACGCGGAGCTGCAGAAAGTCGACGGGAGGGGGGCTGGAGAATCGGAGACGGAAAGAGGAGGACCGCAGGAAGGAGAAGGAAGGGGGAGATCAAAGGGGATGGAGGAGCAAGGGGAAGGGAGGGAGACGAGGAGGAGGAGGAGCAGCGGAGACGAATGGGTAGGAAACGGGGGGGAGGAGATCCCACCGGCGTCCGCTGAAGAGAGGAACCGAGGTCTGCATCATCATCCCTGGTCGGATGTGGGTTTCTGGGCCGTACAAACGGCGGGGGCGACGGCGGAGACGGTAGACTTCCTCTTCCTCTTTCTGCTTTCTTGATGGTAGGGAGGGCGGGAGATGCGGTCTTGTAACTTGCAGCTTGGGGTTAGAGTGCAAAGTTTAGTAACGAGCTTTCGCCTTTCTTCTCCCTCCTCCTTTCTTATTACCCTCCCAGTCCCACCCCCTCATTTTCTCTATCCTCTCTCTAGGTTGGCGTGTAATGAAATACTTTTTTAAAAAATAAAATATTATATTATGGGGGAAACGTTATTAACTCGTTAAGATAATCACTTTTCTCACGTCCTTTTCGTAAAATTTTTGTCTTGACACGTTCTCCTCGAAATTATTATAAATTTTTTGAATGTAACACTAAATTTTTAGTATCGTCCGACATTCGCAACGGGGATGATGGGATATCACATTTTCTTTAGTATATACGACATGGGAAAGAGTTCCAAAAAAAAGCAATTAATCTAAAAAAATTTACATTTCGAGAGTTTTTATTTTCTGAATAATTATATGAAAAGGTCCTTATTTTTAATTAGTGAATTAAGTTGTCCGCAATGAAATTTTTATTCGAAATAATAATTATACGTGGTTCATTAAATCACAAAAAATCGTTATTACAAATTTCAGCTTTCAATCTAATAAACTCGTCGGACTTCCTTCTCGAATTAAGAAAAAAATTATTATTTGAATTAATAACTTTCTTCTAAATAAAATAAAAGGACGAGTAAAATTAAGAGAAAATATTATAAGAAATATTATTTTTTTTAATTAAGCCGCTACAACTTTCTCCGGACTAAATAAATTGACAATTAAAATTAAAAGAAACTAATTTAAAAATTTTCATTATTTTTTTAAGAAAAAAAAATATACGTTTGTGTCCACGAGTTGTACTGGACTTTCATTTTTTTTCTTTTGTGTTCATAACTTCAATTTTATTTTTTTTCGCTTTTTTGTAACACCGTTGGGTTCCCAATCTGACGTGGACTAACGGGAACATACATGAATTATTTATTTTTTTTTTACAAAATATACGTTTGTATTCATAATTATATCCAAATTTTCATGTGCCATTATTTTCAATTTTTTCCTTTTGTGTTCATAATTTCATTTTTTTTTAATTTGCTTTCTTTTCCTACATCTTTAGGCTCCTTGTCCGACGTGAAGTAATAACGTCATACGTGAATTTATATTTATTTGTAACATTAAGAAATCAAATTAAATAAAAAAATAAAGCCCCCGAAGAAGTACCCGGCCAAACCTTCCACCCCGCCTCGAACCTTACCCTCTATGCCCCTCCCTATCATGGATGAGGGAAACTATTAGTAGCAACAACCCGATCGTGAATCGGAGGAGACTCGTGAAGGAATAAAAAATCCCAATTATGAAACGATCTCGCGGGGTCGATCTCAGGAGTTGCCTTGCTGCCTTAGTGTCGCAACCCAGAGAGTAAGTTGCTTAGGAGTGGAACATCGTCATAAATCCGTAAAGAGGGCAATCATCGAATGGAGCACACATGTCATTGCAAAAACCGTGGCATTTGGCCCAGCTGTCAAAGAAGGCACTGGTAGCCTTTGTCCCATTAGTTCACGTCGGACAAGAAACTTAACAGCATCGGGAAAGGACGTAAACAAAAATAAAAAATAAAGTTATGAACAAAAAAATTAAAATGATGACACATATAATTTATGAAAGTTTGGACATAGACACAAATGTATATTTTGTAAAAAGAAAATTCATACATGACTCAGTTAGTCCACGTCGGACGGAGAACCTAACGGCGTTATGAAAAGAACGTAAAGGAAAATAAAATTAAAGTTACGGACACAGAAGAAAAAAGTAGATAATAATATTGATAATAATGAAAGTTCGATTAAAGTCGTGAACACGAACGTATATTTAAAATAATAATAATAATAATAATAATAATAATATCTTTTTTTTAAGAGAAAGTCATTGTTGATGTGATATATTCAGAATATTTTAGAATTAGTAGGTGGTGCTTCATCCGGAAGTGGCCGTCTACCTTATTCTATTTCTCTATATCCAACTCCACAAAAGTAACATAACTTCCATATTTAATTCTTTTATTAATTTTTTAATTACTGGAACGAAAAGGTGGGGTGGACATTTTCTTGGGCTGTACCATACTTGGTTTACGTAATGGGAACGTAACGTTAATGTAACCCATCCCCCTCCCTCCTCATAAATTCATAAGCCGAAATCGAATCATCCTAATATAAACGTCGTTCAATTGTTAATGTTCGTCATTACTCTCCATGCATCATTCATCACGATAAGTTTGATAACACGACTATATATTCAAAGTAACCGGGGGAGCAAATGACACGGGGTTGGTCGTACCCGAAACCCTAAGTTTTATGGAGATAATAGAAATATTTCACACGGCACAAGAAACTCATGGTGATATCAAGATATCACGTGGAGACTGACTGATGATATATGAATATGCTCTGATCACAGGAAATTTCTGATGCGTTTGCACTGCATGCGTGTAGTGCGGGCGGGTGTTAGGTTAAATATAGGGGGGGAGGAACAATATGGAGGGGAGATGAAGTTTCCCTTTAGTTCCCAAGCATTATTTTTCACCTGCTCTTTACTTCTCCTCCGTAAGCTTTGCCGAGTTTCTTACACGTGAAAAGGTGTGTCCACGGCAGACAAGATTAGACCTGACAACGTCGTCCATGATGGCCCCCCACTCGAAAGAAAACCCTGTTACTTGTTGACGTTCTCCTCTGACTCCGCCAACCTTGTTTTCTTTCTCCCGCAATTATTATCTAATTTGAAAGAAAAACGATAAAGCATGTGTTCTTATTTTTGTGTCTACGTCACTTCCATATCGATCCCGCGATAGTTTTCTATCCCCGGAAAGGAAAGATTAAACAAAGCTGTCCAAGTCCGAGATAGAGCTGCAAGTGGGATCTTTATCTTATCATGTAGGTTCCCATCGGTGGTTGGTTGCCAAAGATGTCGAGCTTAGAGACAACTTTTGCTGATCCCAGGGCGATGATGAAGACGACGACGACGATGCCCCGCTAAAGTTTGCGAGAATAGTTTACCTTATCGTGTCATGAATTTTTTTTTGTATACATTTTTGTTAGATTGAAGAGCCAAGGGTTTTAGAGCTTTCGTTTCGCTGTCGGTGTTCTCTCGCTAACGTCTACGAATGTCATGTACGAGTTTGTGGGTCTTTTGTTGCCGAAAGACGAAGAGAGGAAAAGGGAGGGGGAACGGGGGTGTAATCACGTTCTTGACATGTTTCCGCCGCTCCCCTTTGAACTTGTTCCTTTTTGAAAAGATTCACTTCGCATGGGGAAAGAAAGCATACACGCATGCAATGAACAACAAAAACCCTCCATGGATGTTCATCACTTGGCATTGGACATACACGTATTAGTTTAGCGAGGGATTTGGGAACGACGGATGAGAGGTTGGAAACGTGTGGAAAAGAAGGAAGAAAAGAAAGCAAAGTCTGGACTTGGGGAGGAAGAGTGTGAGGGTTTATATTTATTGATGCGATAGCTCGTTTCGAAAAAAAGAAGACGATTCCAAAACAACAAATTAAATAATAAAATATGTTAAATAAATCGTAAAATATTTACGAATAATATGATATGACCGTCTTTTTTAGAGTCCAAAACGTGCCTCTTATAGAATTATTCTCCGCACACAAAATACAAACACTTCTCTCGGTGCTACCCCGGAATTATCTTATTTCACTTTCGGAAGCATAACCACCAAAATGATAACCCTCACCCTTTCCTAGCAGAAAATTTTTCACGTATATTACAAAATTTCTCTCCGGATGCATTTGGGTATGCACCCGCCATGAAAAAGAAAGAAAAATAAAAGAAAAAGATGTCTAGCAATTATTTGTTCAGATTTGTCATGCATGACTCAACTCCGTGTGTGTTCTGCGTTGGATATTATTGTTAAATCCTTTCTTCTTTTAAAGTTCCTTTTCCTATATGCACGTTTTGGTAGAAGGCTCTATAGAAATTCTTCTGTGTGGGGATCCCTTACACAGGGGAAGTTCAAAATGCACCATCATAATCCACACAAACACACCCACCTCCTTTCTGGTTGAAGGCCGATATATCCATGGACGACCCGCCGTGGCCGATCATCGACCTTAAAATGGCCTAACGAAATACCCAGGACAAACGATGAACAGGGGAGAATTTTAAAGATGAGGATTGTACCGTATTAGAGTTAGCTTGCAGAAAAATCGTTCTGCCGAAACTTGCATATTTCCCCTAGCGAATACGAGTTATCAAAAAAAGTGGAGTACGTGCTTTCCAACCTTGAAAAGAGGAGGGGATGAGATGGGTGGCGATGAGAATGGTACAAATAATTTTTAACCGTTGGTCGGCTAAACTAAAAGACACGACGATCCCCCGGCCTAGGGATGAGAATGGAAACGTCGGTGTCTTGTCTTCCATAGCTTCACCCTTGTCTCCACGTGGACTTGCTCTTTCCGACGAGACTCCCTCCCCCGCAACCTCTGCCGCCATCGTCCCCTCGTCTATATTTCTCTTACTAAGTTCTACGAGAGTTTCGGGACGGACCTCCTCTTTCAATCACTATTCGTTGCCCCAACGGCAATAACCACCGCTACTTGGTTGTCATGGACAAAGCCCATCCCATAAGACAAGGCATGGCCTGAATCCAATATGCATAAGATGGGCTTTGGTTCCGTAATCTGAGAATTTTTAAGCGCCCTCCGCGAAATTGTTTCGGCAAGAGTGGTCGTGACTTGGGCGGCAGCAGCGGCGGGAGA
Organism: Melastoma dodecandrum; assembly: GCA_029817715.1. NCBI lineage: Eukaryota > Viridiplantae > Streptophyta > Magnoliopsida > Myrtales > Melastomataceae > Melastoma > Melastoma dodecandrum. Next base: position 128,267 of record JARUPY010000403.1, read on the forward strand.
AAGACAGATGTAAAGCAAGCGCGCCAGTTCGGCCCGACCTATTCGTAGGTAACCCGAACCTACGGGAGGCCCAATCATGGATTGCATCGTCCCCAAAGTTTGTCCCAATTGAACATGACCATGAGACAAACTACTCTAAATTGGAAACAAAGGGATGGAGGGAAATGCCGATGATTCTGAGACCTTTCGTTTCCAGACGAGGGGAGCTTTTAAACTTAACGATGGACCCATTTTTGTTAGCAGCCACACAAAAATCGATCAGACCATTTCGCACATGTAACAAGAAAAGCTCAGGGTCCCCCCTCCTCCTATGCAATTCCAGTCGTCACATGTTGCCCATACCAAAGCAAGAAAATTCAGCAGCAGCAGGACAACATCTATAACCCTTGTTCACAAATGCCATTACATATTCATAATCAGATATATCCTGTGACTATTCCTAAACCTCTGCCCGATAATTCAGTAGCAACCCATTAAAAAAGGGGCCCTCCCCATCAAGTCACTAAAAGTATGAACACCTTAGGAGACGAAGACACGGATAAAACCACCCAGCTTAATTCACCCTATCTTTTCCTCCAATAATTGATCCGATGGAACCGGGGAACCGAATCCGAGGTAGGATTGTCCCCCAGAGCAAGAAGAAGAAAAAGAAAATTTAGTAAGAAGTGAATGTAATTGCTCCTCCCATGGGACTCGCAAGTAGTGTTAGGAATCGGATTTCGGGTCCCCATGTTACGTCTAAAACTAAATGTGAAAGCAATGTCTGAGAGTTGGGTCCATATATTTTCATCCCTCTCGTGTGTCCGTACTTCACCCGACACGGATCGTGACACAACCCCTCCTTTTACTCACTCACTCAACCCCCTTTCTTTCTCCCATCGTTCGTTCATGGGCACATCATCGCCTCGGTTTCTTTCCATCCACACGTACGTTCATATCCTCATCCAACCAGCCTCCAAACAACAAACAAAGGAAAACCCTACAAAGGAAAGAATACATGTTGTTCGAGGGTGAAAATCTTTACATATGGGGCCGACACCTCCCCAAATATCACATCATGTCATATAAAAAGAAAAGAACACCCGAATAGCCCAAGAATAGCGAAAAGAATGGCTCTTGAAGGTTATGGGTTATGAAAGTTGGGGTTGTCGGGGTTGTCCTCGTGTGCATGGCTTGATTCACCTCAATACACCCCCCCCACCACCAAGATATAACTACATCATTTGAGACCTCTACATGGCTCGCTCGTTTCCCCCGACATATCACATCCATCCCTTACAAAAACCTCTTTCTGATTAAGAAAAATAGTATGTGGGCTATATTTATCCTCGTGAGGAAGGGAAAAGGGGGGAGTTGGGGATGCCCGAACCTTATCGCCCCGGATCGCCTTTTATGTCACTTCACTGGCCAGCAACTCCATGTGATTCTGCCTCTATATTTGTGTCTTTTATAATCGGATCACACCCCATCCATCAGAGGATAAGTCTGTGAAACTAGTACGTGTGCCGGTCGAATATCATCAATTTCTTTCTTTTCGGAAAAGATGATTACTACTACTATCTGTAAGCGAATCTGATCGCTAACCCAAGATCACCGTATCGATTTGGGACACCAAAAACGGGGAAAACAGAGGCGTACCTGATTGCGCCATGATCTCCAAGAGAAAGAACGCGGAAGTGACGATCCTTAGCAGCAATCCGGAAGAGACGAACAGTATAATCTGCAGCAAGAAAACGGCGCCCTAGGTCTTCCCCTTTCTTCTGATAAAACGGCCGATGGAACAACAATCCTTAGGTTATCAGCGAAAGAGGGGACCTAGCGCTTACATTAGTCGACGGGCCCTTCCATCACGGGCTTACGCCGATACTTGGCCTACACCGAATTGCCGTCCAGCCCACATCATACAATAACCGAGATGTCGCAAAAGTCCATAACAAAGATCACCGAACCTCAATGGACTATCATGCATTGTCCCGTAATCAACATACAACCCGGTTTTTCAAGATATATAAAATATAATTAATTATAGCCCAAAGGAATTTTATAAACAAAACAAAAGAAAGAAAACAAAGGTTCAATAAAATTCCAACATTCTCCCACTGGGCTATGATTAATTTCAAAAACTCAAAAACTTTACTTTAAAAGACTCTCGGGCTGTACACAGATATGGCCATATCATAGAAAACGATATACGGGACAACATCTCAAAACAACCTCGGCCATCAAAGTCGCTAACACCGAACCATGGCCGTCGTCACATCATTTACCGACATTAGACAACCATGATCACAAGCATCCACAACTCTAACGCCAATAGGTCAATGTGGCGGTGTAGCCGAAAATAACATCCCTCAATGGTGATCACAATGATGTTATTTCCGGTCGGTCCTATAAATTTTCCTGTAACCTTTATACTTCATAGAAGTCAGGAAAAACCCTCTGTAACCCTTTATATTTCACAGAAGTCAGAGAAAACCTCTGTAACCTACATACTTCAGTGAAATCAGAGTACCCATCCGTAACCTCAATGCTTTAGAAAAGCCGGATGAAATAAACTGGCACTATTGCCATCGTATGTCTCAAAACAAAACTCGCGAGAACCTCAATGGTGTCATCAGAGACATACTAATTTGACAAAACCGTCATGCTCAAGATAAACGCAAAATCTTGAGACTTTCACACATATGCACATGTAACAACCAACATAATGAATAACAGATGATCATCATATAATCATTGAAACTTTAAAATGTTTCAATCATACATCAACATGGATGTCAAAAACATCCAACACAAACTCCCACTAACCAAGTACATCAAAGACTCTACCACCCCCATACTGGTAACATGAACCTGAAAAACACCAGGTGGTAATCCCTTGGTTAACGGGTCTGCAATCATCGCGTCAGTGCGGATGTGCTCAATCTCAACATCCCCTTTCTTTACATGATCCCTGACAGCGAGATATTTGATCTCTATATGTTTCGAACCACTCGAACTCTTATTGTTCTTCGAGAACATCACAGCTGCGCTGTTATCACAAAATATCCTAAGTGGCCTACATATAGAATCAACAACTACAAGCCCCAATATAAAGTTTCTTAGCCAAATAGCGTGTGTCACTGCCCCATAACATGCCACAAACTCTGCCTGCATAGTGGATGAAGCTGTCAGAGTTTGCTTCACACTTTTCCAAGAAACTGCCCCACCAACCATCATGAATATGTATCCTGAAGTAGATTTCCTATCATCTGGGCATGTCCCAAAGTCAGAATCAGTATAACCCACTACTTCAAGACTATCTGAGCGCCTGTACACAAGCATATAATCAGTGTCCCCTTTAGATACCTCATAACTTTCTTGGCAGCCATCCAGTGATCAGGACCTGGATTAGACTGATATCTCCCAAGAACACTCACTGCAAATGCAATGTCCGGCCTAGTACAAACCTGAGCATACATCAAACTCCCAACAGCACTAGCATAAGGTATACTCACCATCGACTTCTTTTCAAAGTCATTCTTAGGACACTGATTTTTACTGAATTTTTCCCCCTTTTGTACAGGTGCAACACTGGTTTTACAACCCTCCCTCTCCAAACGTTTCAATACTCTATCAATATATGCCCTTTGAGAGAGTCCCAATAGCCCACGAGATCTATCTCGATGTATATCTATGCCAAGAACAAAAGATGCCTCCCCAAGGTCTTTCATATCAAAAAACTTTGTCAACATTATTTTGGTTTCACAGAGCAACCCAACATCACTACTAGCAAGGAGGATATCATCAACATACAAGACCAGAAAAATATACTTACTCCCACTGGTCTTTAGGTAGATGCAATGATCTACTTTATTTTCAACGAATCCAAAAGAACTCATTACTTCATCAAATTTTAAGTACCACTGACGAGATGCCTGTTTCAGACCATAGATAGACTTCTTAAGCTTACAAACCATGTTCTCTTTACCAATTTCCTCAAATCCCTCAGGTTGTTCCATATATACATCTTCTTCAAGACTACCGTTTAGAAAAGCAGTCTTAACATCCATCTGATGCAGTTCAAGATCAAAATGTGCAACCAAAGCCATGATAATACGAAAGCCATCCTTAGAGGAGACGGGAGAAAATGTCTCGGTATAATCAATACCTGGTTGTTGTGTAAACCCTTTCGCCACTAACCTTGCCTTATAGCGATCCACCTTTCCATTGGCATCCCTCTTAGTTTTGAACACCCATTTACACCCAACTGGTCGATGACCATCGGGTAAATTCACAAGCTCCCACACATCATTCTGTGACATCGAACTCATTTCTTCTCACATAGCATTAAGCCACATACTACTATGGGGAACAAAAACAGCCTCCCGATAGCTCAAAGGATCTGTCAGACTAACATCAGATTCACCAAGATAAACTATATAATCATCACTGATAGCAGGTCGTCTTTGTCTAACAGACCTCCTGACAGGAGCCTCTTGAGAAGAAGACTCAGGCTGTGTGAAAAAATCATCAACAATGGGCTGTTCAGTAACATCACTGGGTACAATCGGCACGTCACTATGTGGGATTGAAAGAGGAAAGAATACTTTCTCATTCTGCTCGAAAGTGTCTGAAACATCAACTCCAGTACTAACCTCATCAGCAACATCAAACTCCAAGAACCTTGCATTCATAGAGTCAATCACAGTCCTCCCACGACTAGGACAATAGAACCTGTACCCTTTAGACCTATCAGGATATCCAATGAAAAAGCAACGAGAAGTCCTTGACTCGATTTTACTCATATGGGGATTGAAGATTTTAACCTCAGCAGGACACCCCCACACACGAAGATGATTAAGGCTAGGTTTACGACCAGTCCAAATTTCGAAAGGAGTTTTGGGAACAGATTTTGAAGGAACACGGTTAAAGATATACAAAGCAGATCTAAGCGCTTCACCCCATAGAAAACAAGGTATGTTAGACCTACTCATCATGCTTCTCATCATATCCATAAGGGTGCGATTCCGTCTTTCGGCCACACCATTCTATTCGGGCATATAAGGCATGGTATATTATGGAACAATCCCACATTCCTGCAAGTACTTAGCAAACAGTCCCATTTGTTGTCCAGAACCATCATGTCTACCATAGTACTCACCACCACGATCAGACCGTACTACCTTAATCAATTTCTCTAACTGCTTCTCGACTTCAGTCTTAAAGACTTTAAATTTTTCAAGAGCTTCTGACTTCGCTTTAATGAAATAGAGATAGCCATACCGAGAAAAGTCATCTATAAATGTTATAAAATACTTGTTTCCACACAAGGTAGTAGGATAAGGTCCAGAGATGTCAGTGTGGATGATTTCTAAAAGCTCTGAGCTACGAGTAGCTCCTTTCTTCTTAGACTTGGTGAATTTGCCTTTAATGCAATCTACACAAGTTTCTAGATCACTGAAATCAAGAGAAGGTAAAATTTCATTTTTGACTAATCTTTGAATCCTTTCTCTCGATATGTGGCCTAAACGTTTATGCCACAACAGACAAGAATTTTCAACGGATAAAGGTCTCTTGGAGGTACTCGACTCAACCGAGAAATTTTGAAGAGGAGTAGGAGTCAAAAGCAATTGAAATAATCCATTATTTAGAATTCAGAACCAACAATCTGAGAATTCAAAGACAATCGAACTGAACCTCGTTCAAAAAGAAAAGAGTATCCACTAGAGTTCAAAGCTGAAATAGAAATCAAGTTTCCTCTAATAGTGGGAACGTAAAAGACATTTCGCAACATGAGAACATGATTTGATTCTAGAACAAGACGAACAACTCCTATGGACTCGACTTGGACTTCAACATCGTTCCCCACTTTAAGCTTTGACTCTGTTTCACTTGGTTTCCTTATGCTCTTGAACCCCTGTAATGTCATAGTAACATGCACAGAAGCTCCATATCAATCCACCAAGAACTAGGTGAGACATCAACTAGATTCGATTCAAAACATACTAGAACAGAAGAGTTACCTCCAGACTTATTTTGCTCAAGTCGAGCCTTAAGCTTAAAACAATCCTTCTTCATATGTCCTAACTTTTGGCAATAGAAACATTTGATATCCTTTTTAGAGACAACCTTTGAACCTCCCTCACTCTGATCGTGACCATGCCTCTTAAAGCCCGTATTCTTAGAAGCACCGGGGTGAAAACGCTTAGAGTGCTTCTTACCCTTCACAAAAGAAGGTCTAGAAGAAGACACAAGAAAGGCACTCTCACTCTTCTCCCTCTTAAGTTTCTCCTCCTCCGCCATACACTTACTAATGAGATCATTGATAGTCCAACTCTCGTTTTGGGAAATAAAGGCAGTTTTGATCTGAGAGAAATTCGGAGGCAAGGAATTGAGAGCATGAAGAATGATGAACTTATCTGGAAGAGGAATATCAAGGCTTTTTAATTTGGACTGGAGGGAAATCATTTTCAGAATATAGTCTCTCACTCCTCCCACATTGTCATAAGACATACTCGTCAGCTTTTTCAACAGGACACTAGATTCAGCCATATCGGGTACAAGGTACCTATCTCCAAGAGCAGTGAGCAACTCCTTAGCAGTGGATGCCTCAGGTAACCCACTCAACAGATGTTCTGAAATTGATCTCCTCATGGCTAGAAGACTCATATAGTTCGAATGCTCCCACTTGCTAAAGTACTCCCTTTCCATTGGGGTACTAGCCTCAGTAAGCGGAGCGGGGCGATCCACTCGCAAGGCTAAATCCAGATTTACAAATCCCAGGGCATACAGAAGCTCATCCTTCCACTTATTGAAATTAGATCCATTTAGGACATCAACTACGCCAATACCAGTATTGTTCAAGGCAAGAGTGACTGAAACAAGAGGAACAAATACATGAGTGAACATAACAGCAATAGTCATTTACATAGACTATCAACCAGAGAACCTCAAACAACGCCAAATGCAGTAAATCCAACACCTTTGGGCAGAAGGACCCCACACCAGCAAAGTCAAGACACTCTAGCAACCCTCAACAAGTCCGAGAAAATCCCACCTGTCACTTTGAGTGAGCCGCTTTGGCAGCCAAGCACTCAAAGCACAAATATGAGATAACTCACTTGTTGAGAACACGCGCGATTGTAAGAAAACCCGGTTGTCACTCAAGTCGAGTCGCTTTGGCAACCAAACGACCAGACCACAAATCCAAAAGCCGCTTACCCTTAATGCACATGCCCGTGAGATGACCCACCTGTCACCGTAAACGAGCCACTTTGGCAGCCAAACGCTTACGGCACAAATGTGAGAACACCGACAAGTTCACTCACAAAGATCACATGTTCCCTTAGTCACATATGTACGCTCAATAATACCCTTTTTTTTTAGGAACTTCCGCAGCTGCGGAATGATCCGCCGCAGCTGCGGTGCACGGTAACAGAATGTTCCGCAGCTGCGGTGCACGGTAACAGAATGTTCCGCAGCGGCGGAGGGACGTCTGTTCATCTTCCTCTAAACCTAATTTCGCGAAAACCGATCCTAATCACCAGAATCGATCCCAAATCGCGAAATCTTTTCAGAAACACATAATCAAACATCGTGCGGATCCCAAATCGACAAACGGTTGCTATGATACCACATGTAAGCGAATCTAATCGCTAACCCAAGATCACCGTATCGATTTGGGACACCAAGAACGGGGAAAACGGAGGCGTACCTGATTGCGCCATGATCTCCAAGAGAAAGAACGCGGAAGTGACGATTCTTAGCAGCAATCCGGAAGAGACGAACAGTATAATCTGCAGCAAGAAAACGGCGCCCTAGGTCTTCCCCTTTCTTCTGATAAAACGGCCGATGGAACAACAATCCTTAGGTTATCAGCGAAAGAGGGGACCTAGCGCTTACATTAATCGACGGGCCCTTCCATCACGGGCTTACGCCGATACTTGGCCTACACCGAATTGCCGTCCAGCCCACATCATACAATAAACCGAGATGTCGCAAAAGTCCATAACAAAGATCATCGAACCTCAATGGACTATCATGCATTGTCCCGTAATCAACATACAGCCCGGTTTTTCAAGATAGATAAAATATAATTAATTATAGCCCAAAGGAATTTTATAAACTAAACAAAAGAAAGAAAACAAAGGTTGAATAAAATTCCAACACTATCACTAGCTAAAAAGTGTTTTATGACATCGGCACTTCTGGTTGGACCACACTTCCCCCTCGGAGCCTGAATGCATCGCACAATATTACATTACAACGACAACGTCATACCGTCTCAATCCGAAAGCCTAATAGCATGAAGTGATCACAACGAAGTAATTGATGAGGAATCGGTGTTCACGGGATCAAAAGAGTAAGTGAAGGAGATAATGTGAACCGGAGTCACGTTCGAGTGAGAGGACGAAGGAAAAAGGGGATCGGAGAAAAAGCAAACCAATTTTTTCTTTGCATTTTTGAACACTTCACTCTTGGATGTCGTTGGTCCCGGACATCATCGGTCCAAGTCTAAATTGGATGACAACGCTGATTTTTGTGTAGTATCGTGCGAAGAGACGTCGAGGGAAAACCCAACCCTAGCACACCTCCACCAGCTTCTCCCCTCAAAAGGGTATATGGTGGCATCCACATGGATCTGCACCTTACCTTTCGACTCTGACCCCACTTCACCTTTCGCCACGTGTGGGTTCTGCACCTCCTTCTCCCCCTCTCAAAAAACAAAAGAGTGCAATAGGGTTGGATCGATTTCAGTTCGTGATCGTGGACCACTTGCATCGATATGTTTATTGATCTTCTAGTTCGGTCACAATTCAATATCAAAACCCTATCAAACTCAGACTTGATCTGCTCGGCCAAACTTTGGGTGTTGCTTTTTTCGCTCCAGGGGATTGCGATTTGCTGCCCGCACGTTGTCCGCTTCAAGATCCCGGCTAAAGTGCATGAACGAAGACGTGACAGTGAAAATTCCAGGCGCATTTGTCATGGGAATTTCGGTCGGGTTACTTTTGCTGGCTATATTTGTACACGTTCAGCTAAAATTTGGCTTGTCCTTTATTCCACGTTCCTCTTCTTGGCTACGTCCCTCAAATTGGACGTAAAAGCCACTAGTAAGAAGATGATCCACGAAACCGGATCAATAAAGTCTTCGCCAGGTATCAATGATCCAAGGATGTGCACAGGATAGATCGACGGACCAGTGGTCTCCCAGTAGATAGTATTCTTCTCCTCATCGTTAAGATACTGTTCTTACATTAAACTAAGGTAATAAAGTCGTCATGCTCTTTATTTATCACTAATAACATCCATATGTTATGCTGAGCTGCTCTACGTACGTTTCTTTCGTAAACACATGAAAGGGAGGAAACATTAGGCAAGACCGGGGTGCACGAACACACGACGCATCCGACGATCTATATTCATTCTATAAATTAGATAAAAAAAAGTATAAAATAAATAATATGAATGGTAAAGGGGTTTAACTTCTTGATGTCACCAATGTTTATCATGTGGTACTTTTTATATCCACGAATTCTTGTTCTTCTTTCTCTTTTTTTTTTTTATCTCGATGGATAGGAGCGAAAAACTCGCATGAAGAAAGAGATATAAAAAACACATGTCGGTAGGTGAGATTCTTCATGGTTACTTAATTTGATGCTTCCTTTGGTTAAGATCCAAGAACATCTTGATTAGTTTAATTGGACCCCCTGATGATTAGATGGAAAGGAAAACTATAAATCTGAATTAACCCCCTCAGCTGACGCACCAAATCGACTGCGCTCGAGCCGACGTCTCAATCTATGGGAAAATAAATAGAGAGAAAACAACCAACGATCATCTCATGTCATTCTTCCAACCCACGTATATATTCATTAATATTTGTGTTAGGATTTAATAGTTATGTACTGTTGAGCGGTCTGATATTGTCATGAAAGCGAAGTCATTAAATAGCCTATCGGCACGCGTCACTCGAACTCGAACTCGAACAACTTCCGGAGGTTGCGTATAGCTGAAAGAAGACAACGACCTGAACCCAACGAGGGAATGAAGATATGTACATATTGATGCATATCGAAGGCGGGAAAGATAATGTAGCCGTTGCACTGGAGAAAGGGCTTGGGCTTAGGCTGTTGGCAAATCAAGAATGCAGATTGCGGTTAGACTGGGTCAACACGAAGAAGGACTGGACCGTAGAAGTGAGGAGGAGCCTGGAGGACGCGGTTGAACAAATGGAGGAACTTTAGGGGGTGAAAACAGGAAGTAAGGGACCTGATGGTAAATAGGGAGGAATTCCAACAAAAAACGAGCGCGGAGCATAAGTGGCCTAAGCAGAGGGGAAAAGTAGCGGACGAGAAGAGAGAATTATGTTGCATGGGAAATGGGGTATTGAGAAGTCTGGTAGAAGTGTGGTAAATTCCTCCGGCCTATGGATGTGGGTGTCTGAGTGGTGTTAATCGGAGAATTGACTCTGTTCTTTTCTTAAGATTACTTTCAATCGGAGGTTCAGCCATTCTTGGGGTTACATCGGTGTTTCCTTGCACCATCTGGTATTAGAGCGGCGTGGCTCGACCTCTCCGAACTAGTAATGCCCGTGGCAGATGGAACGCGATCGAAGGTAGCACACATGGAATGATGATGATGTATCTGTACACAGAGGCAGGGAGCCAATGTATAAGGGTGGAAGAATGGAGCACTGGAATACTCACAGAGGAGTGACGATAGGGTCTTTGAATAGGACCTCTACAAGGCTGCCTGGTGGGAAATTAATAGAAGGCGAACTGAGGGGTGTTGGTAATACATGCATTCGATCCCTGCCATATCAGCCGCCACATAAGAGGCTTGGCGGAAATTGAAGAAAAGAGACAGAATGGGTTATAGTTTTGGTGCGACAAAAAATATTCGCTCAATTATAAGTGCAACAACAGGATGTTATATTCAATCACATTGGTGTCTAGGAAGCCAGAGGAAGAATTCGAATAGGAAAAAGTGGAAAAACTAATATCTGAAAAGGTAGAAACACCATCTCTTTGAATGCACTTCATGGTGTGGCATTGTCTTTCAAAAATCATACAATGAAAGTAGTGGGATTCTATAAGAAGAGGAGATTGACAATTCTAGTTGATTCTGAGAGCACCCCCAATTTTTTGGATGTGGGAGTGGCTAAGCAGTTGGGGTGTTCTGCTCGGCCATTTTCGGAGAAAGGAGTGTTTGTGGCTAATGGAAAAAAGATGTCATGTGTTTCAATTATAAGGAAATTTAGATGGGAACTATAAGGGGAGACCACACAATAGATGTGCTATTAATGCCAATCAAAGGATGTGAAATGATTCTTGTCATGGAATGGTTAAATTCATTGGGGAAAGTATTATGGGATTTTTCAAATCTCATTATGCAATTTCCAAAGGAGGGCAAATTGGTGCAGTTGGTAGCTGGAGAAGGGGAGTTTGCATCGATTATAGCTGGAGTATTTTCTTTAGACAGTAATGAGATGGGTCTTTTGATAATTCCTGGAGAACAGAAAGGAAAGAGTGATAATTTTAATCACGACATCCCAACTGAAGTACATCAACTGATTTTGAAATTTCACAAGGTTTTTGAGGAATCCAAGGGGTTACCCCCAAGGAGGAAATAAGACCATGCCATTCCCTTGGAGGATGGAGTACAGGGACTTAGTTTAAGGCCATATAGATACTCAAGTTCCCAAAAGGATATCAATGAAAAGCTGGTGGATGAAATGCTACAAGCAGGAGTAATCAGGCCTAGATGTAGTCCTTTTTCTTCTCCGATGGCGCTGGTTAATAAGAAGGATGGGTCGGTCTTGGAGACTTTGCATCGACTATAGGGAGCTTAACAAGAGAACAATTAAAGATAAGTTCCCAATTTCGATTATGGAAGAGTTACTTGATGAATTGCACGGTGCAAGCTGGTTTTCCAAACTTGATCTGAGGTCCGGATACCATCAGATTACAGTTAAGGATGGGAACATTCCAAAAACAGCCTTCAAGACTCATGATGGACATTATGAATTCTTAGTTATGCCTTTTGGCTTAACTAATGTTCAATCTACATTTCAGGCTTTAATGAATGAAGTTTTTAAACCTTACCTCAAAAGGTGTGTGTTGGTTTTCTTTAACGATATCCTCATTTACATTCCCTTCTTGCAAACGCACGTTTCACATCTTTCCCAGGCATTACAGCTTTTGCTGCAAAACTGTCTAGTGGCCAAGATGAGTAAATTCTCTTTAGCTAAGAGAAGAATAGAGTATTTAGGGCATTTCATTGAATACAAAGGGGTCTTTACTGACTCTAAGAAGGTCGAAGCAGTCCTGAATTGGCCAGCACCAGCTAATATCAAGCAACTTCGTGGGTTCTTAGGCTTGACAGGTTATTATAGGCGCTTTGTGAGAAGCTATGGTGCAATCAGCAAACCCATGACCTAGTTGCTAAAAAAAGATGCATTTCAATGGACATCTCAGGCACAGTCAACATTTATACAGTTAAAGGAGGCCATGACCACGACACAGACACTAGCACTGCCTGACTTCTCTAAAGCCTTTGTGGTGGAGACAGATGCAAGTTCGATGGGAATTGGTGCTGTATTGATGTATGAGGGCCACCCAATAGCTTTTATCAGTAAGGCTTTGGCTCCTCGACACCTTGGGATGCTGGTTTATGAGAAGGAACTGCTATCTTTGGTATATGCAGTGGATAAGTGGTAGCATTATTTAATAGGCAGGCATTTTGTGATTAAAACTGAACATCAAAGCTTGAAATACTTGCTGGAACAAAGGTTACACAATGAAATGCAGTTTCGTTGATTGTCTAAGTTGGTTGGGTATGACTTTGACATTAATTACAAGAAAAGCAAGGACAATGTTGTAGCCGATGCCCTTTCCCTAATCTCCACTCTTGAATTGATGACCATTGCATTGGAGTTGCAACAAAGCACCTTACTGGACGAGATTAAAGCAGTTGGCAGAGTGACAAGTCTCTCCAAGCTATTCTACAACAACTTGAATCCGGACAAGTTCCAAACTACTCCTTTAAACATGGGTTACTGAGGAGGAAGGGGAAGTTAGTCGTTGGGAGCAACCTTCAACTCGGAGAAATAATTATTCAAGTCTTTCACTCGTCTGCACCAGGGGGCCATTCTAGGATTCATGCCACTAAAAATGAATTTCCAGTTTTTGCTTTTAGAAGGGATTAGAAGATGATATGAAGAAGTTTGTTGGCTGTTGTGATCTTGCCAGAGATGCAAATATGATCCCTCAGCTTACCCAGGATTGTTGCAGCCCCTACCCATTCCTACTTCTATTTGGTTCGATATTAGTATGGATTTCATCACAGGGCTACCTAAATCCTTGGGAGAAGAAGTTATCATAGTGGCGGTAGATAGGTTGACTAAATTCACTCATTTCATTGCCTTGAATTACCCATTTACAACCATGACAGTAGCTACATCCTTTTTAGATCATGTGTTTAAACTCCATGGTCTCCCAAACACCATTGTCAGTAACAGAGATCCTATCTTCTTGAGCGACTTTTGGCAACATCTATTCAAATTACAGGGAGTTGAGTTGAGCTCCGGCTATCCTCGGCATATCACCCTCAGACAGACGGATAAAGAAAGTCGTGAACAGATGTGTCGAAACTTATCTTCGTTGCATGTGTGTTGATTGTCCTACTACTTGGTGCAAATGGCTTTCCCTGGCGGAGTGGTAGTATAACACCACCCATCATTCTTCAATATGTATGACTCCCTTCCAGGCCTTCTACGGTTATGAACCTTCGGTTCATCTTTCTTTTATTCAAGGGACTTCTTTTAACATGGCTGTGAACAGAGAGCTCACAGATAAAGAGGTGATGATTCAGCTTCTAAGATTCCACATGCATAGGGCTCAAAACATGATGGTTCAATTGGCTAATCGACATCGGACTGATAGAAGTTTTCAAGTGGGATATTTGGTCTCTGTGAAGCTTCAACCATATCGACAAACTTGAGTGGCTAGCGGGCATTCCAGTAAGTTGGCTCCTTTGTACTACGACCCTTGTAAGGTGTTAGATAAGGTGGGGGTGGTGGCTTATCGCCTGGAATTGCCTGCTCAGGTGCATCCTACCTTTTATGTGTCAAGGCTTAAGAAGTTTTTGGGATCCAATGATTGGTATTCTTGAACTCCTCTAGGAGTGAACATTTCGCTGCCTGAGCTCATTTTGCAGGGGAAAATGGTTCGTCGAGGGAATCGTGCAGGTACAAAGGTTCTGGTCAAGTGGCAACATCAACCGGAAGAAGCAACCACCTGGGGAGTTCCTTTATGACCTTCTACAGAAGTTTTCATATCTCACCCTTGGGGATAAGGGTGAACTTAAAGAAGGGGCATTGATGCATATTGAAGGCAGGAAAGATAATGCAGCCGTTGCACTAGAGGAAGGGCTTTGGCTTAGGCTGTCGGCATATCAAGAATGCAAGCTGTAGTTGGATTGGGCCAACACGAAGAAGGACTGGACTATGGAAGTGAGGAGGAGCCTGAAGGACGCAGTTGAACAAATGAAGGAACTTCAGGGGGTGGAAACAGGAACTAAGGGATATGATGGCAAATAGAGGGAATCCCAACAGAAAACAAGCGCGAAACTTAAGTGGCCTCAGCAGAGGGAAAAAGGAGCAGACGAGATGAGAGAATTTTGTTGCTGGGAAAATGGGGTAGTGAGGAGTCTTGTAGAAGTGTGGTTAAGGTGAGTGGTGTTGGTCAGAAAATTGACTATGTTCTTTTCTTAATATTACTTTCAATATGAGGTTCAGCCATTGTTGGTGTTACATCGGTGTTTCCTTTCACCACATATATGAATGAATGAAGCATGGGGGTAAAGATCAAGTTGATCTTTAGTCGTCCTATCCAAAACGGGAAAAAAAGGAAGAGGGCATAGAAGCTTCTTGAATAAATTTATAAGAAAACCCATCGACTTTTCTAAAACCCACCCTCAAATAATAGCGTGATGATTTTGTAAAAGAAAAGGGCATTTTAAAGAGAACCAAAACAAGGGAAACGAATCTAGGATGACCCCACTTTCTTTCATCCCTTTGAAAAACGAATCTGTAATCTCATGTCCTTTGGAATTAGGTAAAAATGGCCCCCTTTCTCAATAATTGCCTCCTCTGGAGACACGATCCATGTTAGGTTATATGTCAATGCCCACAAGTAAAGGGAGTTAGGGATCCGACCGCCCATCTTCTCCCCCTCCAACTCCAACTCCAATTCATTACAGTAAAAGGAAACCAAGACATTAACACCCTGCTTAGTCAAAAGGACACTATTTAAAATAATATACAACAGAAGAGAAATTGAACTAAAAAACCAATCATTGAATTTGGCCTTTGTCCCTTCTCCCACCGGCATTACACGATTCTTTAGAGGAAAATTTAACCACCTCCCCGAAATTCCTCACATTTTGTCTCCCCCCCCATCAAAACCCACTAAATTCTGTCAATTTTGTTCTTACCCTTTTTTCTTTTGGGAGTCCCCAAACCTCACCTCCATCTTTTGCGAGCCAACTCTCTTGATGGCCGAATTAATTGATTTTTGGTTTTACTACAGAGCGCAAAAGCGGGATTTTAATAAGTAAGAAGGAAGAAAATCTACAACCCGAGGAGGATGTAATAAACCAGAGTGATGGGTAACGCTATCAACATCCCGAATATAACCCTGCAAACACGAAAACAAAGAGCACCCACGTCTGGTCTTAGTAAAAACCCAAGTCTGTAAGGGTAAGTTGCGGGAGAGGAGTGTCTGTGTGAACTCTTACGCGGTGCTGAGGATGGCCGGGTGGACGTTGTACTCCTTGGCGAACACGAACGGGACTATCCCCTGCGGTAGGGCGGCCTGGACGATGGCGACGTGCAGGAGGGTCCCCCGGAGCCCAACGGCGATCGAGGCGGCCGCCATCACCGCGGGGCCCGTCAGGAACCTCACCGCCATGGCGAAGGTCGCCACCGTGTTCCCGCAAGCTATGATCTTAGGCTGGAGCGCCATGAATAGTCCTGAAACATAATAATGTTATCCAAACAGTGAGGAAATAATTACATTCCGAAGGACACAGACTTTGTAGTATCATCTCATCGACCTCCGAGGACAGTCCAATATGTGCACCTCACTGCACCACGCCACCCCCCACCAAAAACACCATTTTCGAATGGACCACCACCGGCCACCACCCCTCCCAACCCCATAACCAGACAAACAACTAGACGATTGCGAAACCCTCGACCCCACCTGTCGGGCGTGGTGTCGAGGGCGTTGTCCTACCCAAAAAACACATGACAGTGGATTTAAAAAGTTTCATTATAAGGGGTGTGTGTCAATGTCCTGATATTGAATACTAAAGATGGTCGCCCGTAAAATTAATCTTCCTAGTGGCACATAAGAAAAAACGTGACTGGACCGAAAGGGACATGAACCCAACTGTGTTTTTTACTTACGATAAGGTCTTGGAGACTCGAAAAATAACGAGAAAAAAAAACCCACCAGATTTCTTAATCGGGCACACCGAGTGATTGGATTGGGACAAAAGAAAAAACAAGGGGGCATGTCCTGTCAATGTCGCATGAAATGTTTCTCTTTTTTTCTCCCTTTTTAACTCGTACCGTTAATTAGAACAATCTAATGGGGCTGACAGAGGAAAAGTGACTTCTCCTAGGTAGAGGTGGGAGGAAATTCGTATATTTGGCTATTTAGCAATTTAGGTAAAACTTGTGTTTAAATTACCAACGATTTATACGTATTTGAAGTGGGTAGTACCGACTGTAAATGCATAAATAGTATGTAATATGAAGGGAGAAGACTCACCCAAGCTGAACATAGCCATTCCCAGGCCAGCATCTGACAGAATAGAGATCGACTGCTTTATTAGTATCGGCATAGCCACGTGCCACCTGCAAATTAACCCAAACAGCACTTTTTCAGGAATTATTAAAAATAAACGACATGCATGAATGAATGAATCGAAGACTTTTTGTATATTATACTGTTGATTACGTCCTATTAGTGTTGTGTGATTATGAATGACCTGAAGGCAACCAGGGCCCAGACCAGACCGATGAGGCTGGAGTAGGTGTTTGGGTTCCTTATCAGCTTCCTCCACACCATGATCAGTATCAGCCTGGTCATCACGCTCGCCGGCGGCAGCTGCTTCCCCAACCCCGTCTCCCCCCCTCCGAGTTTCGAGGGCGGGAGATCCGCGTTCGAGCTCGACCCTAGCTTGTTTAGAACCCCCGCGTGGCTGCCCACGTCCTTCTCACCTTGCTCTTCCTTCCCCGCCTTGCCCCCGAAGCTGAAGTCGTCGCCGACGAATCCCGCGTTCTCCGGAGGGCCTACGGACAGAATTGATTATCATGTTTTAGGACGACTTCGTTTAGTCTCTCTAAGCCAAACAATTAAAAGGGAGATGTTGACTAACTAATTGATTAT
The DNA here is from genome assembly GCA_029817715.1 of Melastoma dodecandrum. Taxonomy (NCBI): domain Eukaryota; kingdom Viridiplantae; phylum Streptophyta; class Magnoliopsida; order Myrtales; family Melastomataceae; genus Melastoma; species Melastoma dodecandrum. The sequence goes on from JARUPY010000403.1 coordinate 145,711, forward strand.
TTAGAACAACGACGTGTTAATGAATTGACCAAAGTAGAAGAAAGGATGTCAAGAGACGTCGGAGAAAGTAAAGAGTACTCTTGTCTTCGGGATTCGGAGGGATATCGGAGACCATCATCCTAATCTCCTTCGCGCCCTGGTCGGACCTCAAGGACTGCTCGGCGACTCCTCCCATGTCATTCCCGCCATATACGTGAAGGCCTCCTCCTTCTGACACCGGCGATGCGCTTGAGCTCCACATGAACATGTGCAGCTCCTTGGCATCGTAATTGGCTTTCCCTCCGTTGGATTGCTGGGGCGGCTGCTGCTGGTTGTTGTTGTTGTTGTTCTTGCTGCCTCCACCGCCCTTGTTGTTCACGAATGAGGACGTGATGTCTGGATTCGGAGCAGGGTAGGCCGATGTGGGTACCGTTTGTGCAGGGTAGAACCCGAACCTTGGAGAAGGCACAGAGTGTGCCATCAGGCCTCCGCTCTCCTCGAAGTTGGAGGGTCTCGGGGTAGGGCCCCTGGAGGACTGGACAGAGTACAGCTCCCCTGGCCCGAAATTGGATAGCCTCCCCCCGAACCCGGGAACGCCCATCATTGTGTAGAAGTTGGTGTTGTTGAAGTTGGAGTTGCGAGGGGTAGGATCCCTCGACGAGCTAAGGCTGTAGATGTCGACTCCAGTCAGATTCGAAGGACGGGGGGTGAGGCCAGAGAACGAGCCGGGCCCAAACGACCTCCTCGACGCGTTGGACTTCCTCACGGTGACATGAAGCTTCCCGTCGTCTCCGACCTGGGCATCAGTCTCCAGAAGGTCCTGGCCGTCGAGGGACATGACGTCGGAATCGACCTTGAAGGAGACTATGGAGGCGGCTGTCTCCGGGAACTGCTCCATGATGAGGAGCTTGGCCCCACGATACTCGAACAGGAAGAGGAGGAGAGTGTACCAGATGATGCACTGGAGGACAACGATCTGGACCATGAGGTTGCCTGAGTAAGGGCCATACATGGCAATGAGGAGGGGGATCCCCATGACTAGGGTGTTGGGGAGGGTAGAGAGGGAGAAGATGGTGATCATCCATTCGAGGTTGCCGTTGGGGGTGAAATTGGTCCAGAGGGCGAGGAAGAAGAGCATGATGATCTTCTGGAGGGTGTCGGCAGCAATGAAGCGGAGGTTCATCGCGTAAGGGTCATTGGTGGAGATGAAGTGGAAGGAGAGGAGGGGGACAGCGAAGATGGCGACAAAGCGGTTGATCCCGGAGCACTGGTCTGGGGTGAATATCTTCCACCAACGGACGGATCCGTAGGCGAGGATCATGGCGACGTAGAGAGGGACGACGGCGCTGAGCACCGTGTAGAGGTCGCCCCAGGTGATCATATCTTATCGGTCAAGACAGAAAAGAAAAAACAACTGGATTCTTTCCTCCTGGGAAAACCTTCAAGGGAAAGCAGAGCGACAGAAGTTTAACAGAATGTAAGAAGGGGAAGGAGAGGATGTAAGTAGGAACTGAAGGAGGACAAGGGGGGGCGGGACAGACAGGGAGGGGTAGTGAAGGCGTTTATGTAAATATATCGGATGGATGAGATGATTAGTGGAGGGAGATTGAGATGGTGGTGGTGAATTTTGAGGTTCGTCTGTGTATTAAAGAGCGTGTGTGTGGGTGTGGGTGGGGACCAGGAGACAGGGGTCCATTGTCTCGGGGCATCCTCCTCCCCGAAATTAAATGGGCTGTTTGGACAGGATCATTTGAGTTCGAGGGACGAGGCCGAAGAGGAACGTTTCTCGTGTCTTATGTCCGTCCTCTTGTGCTTGTGTTGTTACAATTCCTCCAAGAGATCCGCTTCCCAGTACAGGATTTCATCTTCCCCGTAACGTTTCCTCGATTTCAGATTCGACGAGATCGAGATGTAGTAATTTTTAATTGTATATCCAACTGTTGTCCGCATGATATGATCACACAAATGCTGCTACTAACCAGAGTGTAAATAGTATATATATTATACTTCATACCAACGGACATGTCCCGGGTACTTCACGTCAGGCCGACAATCAATGCCCAAGGGCACAGGAATGCCCGGTTCGGAGACTAGTCTGAGAGATTAGAGGCCGCTTTGCCTCGGCGAAACACGACGCCTGAAACGACCTACAAAATTTTTTCAATTTACATTAGAAGGTTCAACCGTAGTTGACAGGTCAAACAGCAGAAGACGGACAAACTGAAATCCCCTACCGTGGCGTCGGGTCCTGTCTATCTCCGCTTAGCTACGCCACATGTATCCTCCTCTCATTCATCTACAACACTAAATAAAATAATCCTCATTTAGGGTCAGCAAAAATTCGCTGAGTACGTTCCGCCATGCACGCACCAAAAACAGTGAAACACTAACAGTCCCTAGCGTGCAAGTTGTAAACAGTTTTATGCACATACGACACGCAACATCTTATCTATAAACATACCGAGAATCCAGCATAAATGTCCTCATAGTAAACATAAAGGTAACCAGAGAAGTTAACCAGAAATCGATATTCAAAATTGCGACTCCCTAGTCTCGTTTCCACTCGTATTTCAACAATTCGTAACGGTACCAAGACTTCCGTAGTACGTCCCCACCCACTCTTCCGGGAGCGCCAAAAAAAAAACGGAGCAGGTAACAACCGCGAGTGATGTTTACCTCCCCGCACTCCTCCGAAATCACAGCCGGGTACGAAACTCCAAGGCAGTAATGACCATCCACTACTCTTACAGAAATCACCATCTCATTTCGCAACAACCGAGGCTCAACACCGTGCAGAGACGTCGCAGAAATTCTACTCCGGTTTAGGCTTAGGAGTTCGCTCACCAACAGCACACTTTAACTTTTCTATTTCTCCCAGAGCTGCGAACGAACCTCCGACTGTTGGAATTTTATTGAACCTTTATTTTCTTTCTTTTGTCTTGTTTATAAAATTCCTTTGGGCTATAATTAATTATATTTTATCTATCTTGAAAAACCGGGTTGTATGTTGATTACGGGACAATGCATGATAGTCCATTGAGTTTCGGTGATATTTGTTATGGACTTTTGCGACATCTCGGTTATTGTATGATGTGGGTTGGACGGCAATTCGGTGTAGGCCAAGTATCGGCGTAAGCCCGTGATGGAAGGGCCCGTCGACTAATGTAAGCGCTAGGTCCCCTCTTTCGCTGATAACTGAGATTGTTGTTCCATCGGCCGTTTTATCAGAAGAAAGGGGAAGACCTAGGGCGCCGTCTTCTTGCTGCAGATCATTCTGTTCGTCTCTTCCGGATTGCTGCTAAGGATCGTCACTTCCGCGTTCTTTCTATTGGAGATCATGGCGCAATCAGGTACGCTTCCGTTTTCCCAGTTCTTGGTGTTCCAAATCGACTGCGGTGATCTTGGGTTAGCGATTAATTCGCTTACATGTGGTATCAGAGCAACCGTTTGTCGATTTGGGATCCGCACGAAGTTTAATTATGTATTTTTGAAAAGATTTCGCGATTTGGGATCGATTATGGTGATTAGGATCGGTTTTCGCGAAATTAGGTTTAGAGGAAGACGAACAGACGTCCTTCCGCAGCTGCGGCGGATTTTTCCGCAGCTGCGGAACATTCTGTTACCGCGCGCCGCAGCTGCGGCGGATTTTTCCGCAGCTGCGGAACATTCTGTTACCGCGCGCCGCAGCTGCGGCGGATTATTCCGCAGCTGCGGAAGTCCATAAAAAAAAAAAAAAATAAAAATTTATTATTGAGCATACATATGTGACTAAGGGAACATGTGATCTTTGTGAGTGAACTTGTGGGTGTTTTCACATTTGTGCTGTAAGCGTTTGGCTGCCAAAGTGGCTCGTTTACGGTGACAGGTGGGTCATCTCACGGGCATGTGCATTAAGGGTAAGCGGCTTTTGGATTTGTGCTCTGGTCGTTTGGTTGCCAAAGCGACTCGACCTGAGTGACAACCGGGTTTTCTTACAATCGCACGTGTCCTCAGCAAGTGAGTTATCTCATATTTGTGCTTTGAGTGCTTGGCTGCCAAAGCGGCTCACTCAAAGTGACAGGTGGGATTTTCTCGGACTTGTTGAGGGTTGCTAGAGTGTCTTGACTTTGCTGGTGTGGGGTCCTTCTGCCCAAAGGTGTTGGATTTACTACATTTGGCGTTGTTTGAGGCTCTCTGGTTGATAGTCTATGTAAATGACTATTGCTGTTATGTTCACTCATGTATTTGTTCCTCTTGTTTCAGTTACTCTTGCCTTAAACAATACTGGTGTTGGCGTAGTTGAGGTCCTAAATGGATCTAATTTCAATAAGTGGAAGGATGAGCTTCTGTATGCCCTGGGATTTGTAAATCTGGATTTAGCCTTGCGAGTGGATCGCCCCGCTCCGCTTACTGAGGCTAGTACCCCAATGGAAAGGGAGTACTTTAGCAAATGGGAGCATTCGAACTATATGAGTCTTCTAGCCATGAGGAGATCAATTTCAGAACATCTGTTGAGTGGGTTACCTGAGGTTTCCACTGCTAAGGAGTTGCTCACTGCTCTTGGAGATAGGTACCTTGTACCCGATATGGCTGAATCTAGTGTCCTGTTGAAAAAGCTGACGAGTATGTCTTATGACAATGTGGGAGGAGTGAGAGATTATATTCTGAAAATGATTTCCCTCCAGTCCAAACTAAAAAGCCTTGAGATTCCTCTCCCAGATAAGTTCATCATTCTTCATGCTCTCAATTCCTTGCCTCCGAATTTCTCTCAGATCAAAACTGCCTTTATTTCTCAAAACGAGAGTTGGACTATCAATGATCTCATTAGTAAGTGTATGGCGGAGGAGGAGAAACTTAAGAGGGAGAAGAGTGAGAGTGCCTTTCTTGTGTCTTCTTCTAGACCTTCTTTTGTAAAGGGTAAGAAGCACTCTAAGCGTTTTCACCCCGGTACTTCTAAGAATACGGGCTTTAAGAGGCATGGTCACGATCAGAGTGAGGGAGGTTCAAAGGTTGTCTCTAAAAAGGATATCAAATGTTTCTATTGCCAAAAGTTAGGACATATGAAGAAGGATTGTTTTAAGCTTAAGGCTCGACTTGAGCAAAATAAGTCTGGAGGTAACTCTTCTGTTCTAGTATGTTTTGAATCGAATCTAGTTGATGTCTCACCTAGTTCTTGGTGGATTGATAGTGGAGCTTCTGTGCATGTTACTATGACATTACAGGGGTTCAAGAGCATAAGGAAACCAAGTGAAACGGAGTCAAAGCTTAAAGTGGGGAACGATGTTGAAGTCCAAGTCGAGTCCATAGGAGTTGTTCGTCTTGTTCTAGAGTCAAATCATGTTCTCATGTTGAGAAATGTCTTTTACGTTCCCACTATTAGAAGAAACTTGATTTCTATTTCAGCTTTGAACTCTAGTGGATACTCTTTTCTTTTTGAACGAGGTTCAGTTCGATTGTCTTTGAATTCTCAGATTGTTGGTTCTGGAATTCTAAATAATGGATTATTTCAATTGCTTTTGACTCCTACTCCTTTTCAAAATTTCTCGGTTGAGTCGAGTACCTCCAAGAGACCTTTATCCGTTGAAAATTCTTGTCTGTTGTGGCATAAACGTTTAGGCCACATATCGAGAGAAAGGATTCAAAGATTAGTCAAAAATGAAATTTTACCTTCTCTTGATTTCAGTGATCTAGAAACTTGTGTAGATTGCATTAAAGGCAAATTCACCAAGTCTAAGAAGAAAGGAGCTACTCGTAGCTCAGAGCTTTTAGAAATCATCCACACTGACATCTCTGGACCTTATCCTACTACCTTGTGTGGAAACAAGTATTTTATAACATTTATAGATGACTTTTCTCGGTATGGCTATCTCTATTTCATTAAAGAGAAGTCAGAAGCTCTCGACAAATTTAAAGTCTTTAAGACTGAAGTCGAGAAGCAGTTAGAGAAATTGATTAAGGTAGTACGGTCTGATCGTGGTGGTGAGTACTATGGTAGACATGATGGTTCTGGACAACAAATGGGACCGTTTGCTAAGTACTTACAGGAATGTGGAATTGTTCCACAATATACCATGCCTTATACGCCCGAACAAAATGGTGTGGCCGAAAGGCGGAATCGCACTCTTATGGACATGATGAGAAGCATGATGAGTAGGTCTAACCTACCTTGTTTTCTATGGGGTGAAGCGCTTAGATCTGCTTTGTATATCCTTAACCGTGTTACTTCAAAATCTGTTCCCAAAACTCCTTTCGAAATTTGGACTGGTCGTAAACCTAGCCTTAATCATCTTCGTGTATGGGGGTGTCCTGCTGAGGTTAAAATCTTCAATCCCCATATGAGTAAAATCGAGTCAAGGACTTCTCGTTGCTTTTTCATTGGATATCCTGATAGGTCTAAAGGGTACAGGTTTTATTGTCCTAGTCGTGGGAGGACTGTAATTGACTCCATGAATGCAAGGTTCTTGGAGTTTGATGTTGCTGATGAGGTTAGTACTGGAGTTGATGTTTCAGACACTTTCGAGCAGAATGAGAAAGTATTCTTTCCTCTTTCAATCCCACATAGTGACGTGCCGATTGTACCCAGTAACGTTACTGAACAGCCCATTGTTGATGATTTTTTCACACAGCCTGAGAGTGGGTTACCTGAGTCTTCTTCTCAAGAGGCTCCTGTCAGGAGGTCTGTTAGACAAAGACGACCTGCTATCAGTGATGATTATATAGTTTATCTTGGTGAATCTGATGTTAGTCTGACAGATCCTTTGAGCTATCGGGAGGCTGTTTCTGTTCCCCATAGTAGTATGTGGCTTAATGCTATGCGAGAAGAAATGACTTCGATGTCACAGAATGATGTGTGGGAGCTTGTGAATTTACCCGATGGTCATCGACCAGTTGGGTGTAAATGGGTGTTCAAAACTAAGAGGGATGCCAATGGAAAGGTGGATCGCTATAAGGCAAGGTTAGTGGCGAAAGGGTTTACACAACAACCAGGTATTGATTATACCGAGACCTTTTCTCCCGTCTCCTCTAAGGACGGCTTTCGTATTATCATGGCTTTGGTTGCACATTTTGATCTTGAACTGCATCAGATGGATGTTAAGACTGCTTTTCTAAACGGTAGTCTTGAAGAAGATGTATATATGGAACAACCTGAGGGATTTGAGGAAATTGGTAAGGAGAACATGGTTTGTAAGCTTAAGAAGTCTATCTATGGTCTGAAACAGGCATCTCGTCAGTGGTACTTAAAATTTGATGAAGTAGTGACTTCTTTTGGATTCGTTGAAAATAAAGTAGATCATTGCATCTACCTAAAGACCAGTGGGAGTAAGTATATTTTTCTGGTCTTGTATGTTGATGATATCCTCCTTGCTAGTAGTGATGTTGGGTTACTCCGTGAAACCAAAATAATGTTGACAAAGTCTTTTGATATGAAAGACCTTGGGGAGGCATCTTTTGTTCTTGGCATAGATATACGTCGAGATAGATCTCGTGGGCTATTGGGACTCTCTCAAAGGGCATATATTGATAGAGTATTGAAACGTTTTGAGATGGAGGGTTGTAAACCCAGTGTTGCACCTGTACAAAAGGGGGACAAATTCAGTAAAAATCAGTGTCCTAAGAATGACTTTGAAAAGAAGTCGATGGTGAGTATACCTTATGCTAGTGCTGTTGGGAGTTTGATGTATGCTCAGGTTTGTACTAGGCCGGACATTGCATTTGCAGTGAGTGTTCTTGGGAGATATCAGTCTAATCCAGGTCCTGATCACTGGATGGCTGCCAAGAAAGTTATGAGGTATCTAAAGGGGACACGTGATTATATGCTTGTGTACAGGCGCTCAGATAGTCTTGAAGTAGTGGGTTATACTGATTCTGACTTTGGGACATGCCCAGATGATAGGAAATCTACTTCAGGATACATATTCATGATGGCCGGTGGGGCAGTTTCTTGGAAAAGTGTGAAGCAAACTCTGACAGCTTCATCCACTATGCAGGCAGAGTTTGTGGCATGTTATGGGGCAGTGACACATGCTATTTGGCTAAGAAACTTTATATTGGGGCTTGTAGTTGTTGATTCTATATGTAGGCCACTTAGGATATTTTGTGATAACAGCGCAGCTGTGATGTTCTCGAAGAACAATAAGAGTTCGAGTGGTTCGAAACATATAGAGATCAAATATCTTGCTGTCAGGGATCATGTAAAGAAAGGGGATGTTGAGATTGAGCACATCCGCACTGACGCGATGATTGCAGACCCGTTAACCAAGGGATTACCACCTGGTGTTTTTCAGGTTCATGTTACCAGTATGGGGGTGGTAGAGTCTTTTGATGTACTTGGTTAGTGGGAGTTTGTGTTGGATGTTTTTAACATCGATGTTGATGTATGACTTGAGACATTTGATGGTTTTAATGTTATATGATGATCATCTGTTATTCATTTTGTTGAATGTTACATGTGCACATGTTTGAAAGTCTCAAGATCTGGTGTTTATCTTGAGCATGACGGTTTTGTCAAATTAGTATGTCTCTGATGATACCATTGAGGTTCTCGCGAGTTTTATTTTGAGACATATGGTGGCATTAGTGCCAGTTTATTTCATCCGGCTTCTCTGAAGCATTAAGGTTACGGATGGGTACTCTGATTTCGCTGAAGTGTGCAGGTTACAGAGGTTTTCTCTGACTTCAGTGAAATATAAAGGTTACAGAGGGTTTTTCCTGACTTCTATGAAGTATAAAGGTTACAGGAAAATTTATAGGACCGACCGAAAATAACATCATTGTGATCACCATTGAGGGATGTTATTTTCGGCTACACCGCCACATTGACCTATTGGCGTTAGAGTTGTGGATGCTTGTGATCATGGTTGTCTAATGTCGGTAAATGATGTGACGACGGCCATGGTTCGGTGTTAGCGACTTTGATGGCCGAGGTTGTTTTGAGATGTTGTCCCGTATATCGTTTTCTATGATATGGCCATATCTGTGTACAGCCCGAGAGTCTTTTAAAGTAAAGTTTTTGAGTTTTTGAAATTAATCATAGCCCAGTGGGAGAATGTTGGAATTTTATTGAACCTTTATTTTCTTTCTTTTGTCTTGTTTATAAAATTCCTTTGGGCTATAATTAATTATATTTTATCTATCTTGAAAAACCGGGTTGTATGTTGATTACGGGACAATGCATGATAGTCCATTGAGTTTCGGTGATATTTGTTATGGACTTTTGCGACATCTCGGTTATTGTATGATGTGGGTTGGACGGCAATTCGGTGTAGGCCAAGTATCGGCGTAAGCCCGTGATGGAAGGGCCCGTCGACTAATGTAAGCGCTAGGTCCCCTCTTTCGCTGATAACTGAGATTGTTGTTCCATCGGCCGTTTTATCAGAAGAAAGGGGAAGACCTAGGGCGCCGTCTTCTTGCTGCAGATCATTCTGTTCGTCTCTTCCGGATTGCTGCTAAGGATCGTCACTTCCGCGTTCTTTCTATTGGAGATCATGGCGCAATCAGGTACGCTTCCGTTTTCCCAGTTCTTGGTGTTCCAAATCGACTGCGGTGATCTTGGGTTAGCGATTAATTCGCTTACACCGACGCCTTCACCGCTCGTAACATTACCGCACGGAGTTCAGGCCAAAAGGTGGGGAAACGGCCGACCGATCCAGCCGGCGCCAGGCCATTTCCTCCACCCACTGTACAATCGAGGGAAAGATCCAGTCCCACCGCTACTGAATCCCAATCGCCACACGCATCGCTGTCCGCCGCAAGTATGGGGCAGGGGAGAGAAATCCGGTGCTGTGTACCCTCGGAGTGCAAGCCAGGGCTCATTGTGCCGCTCAATTCGATGGAGAAGGCAGCGGCTGTCATCAAGACCATCTCTAGCTCAACTATCTTCCCCGAACCAACAAAGCCGCAGCCATTCTTCCCTCTCGGAGCAGGACACGACGGCGCCTCCGGACCTGCAGACCGGCCAGCTCTCCTCTCGCAGCGGAACGGCGACCTCACGCTCAAGGCGGAGCCAGGTCCGTCCCGCCTAAACCAAGACCTTCATCCCCTGTTTTCCCTTGCCTCGCATCCGACAGCGAAATCGTCTTGGCATCACAACCTTCCAGCCTCCGATCCGCACCAGTCGCAGCTGATTCAGTTACCGACCGAGCTACAGGCTCGCATTCAAACTCTCACAGCGGACAGTGGCAATGCTCGAATGCAAAGCCAAACTCGCCCGACCCGATCGACGAGGCCAGGACCAAGCCAAGTCCACGCGGCCTAGAGGACCGACCACTGTATCCAGCTGGGGTCAAAGCAGCGGCAACGCTATTATAGCGGAGCCATTCTCCCCCTCTCAGCCTCAGGGCGATGGGGACTGGACTAACCCAGATCAGGGTGACCCCCGCGTGAACATCACAGACCATCAACACACAGCCACGCACGACGGCAACGCAAATCCCGACTTACCCGCCTCCCCGTCGCACTACCCTTCCCCGATTCGCGCAAAACATCATCCCAGACAAGGAAGAAACAAGATAGCGAGGGGAGGGACGGAAACGTACAGTGTTCCAGTTCCCAATCGTGGGTCTTCCTCCGCGGCAGCTCGCCCGCGTCCACGACTCCTCAGCTCGGCGAGCGTGGAAGAAGAGAGCCGGGGCTGGCGATTCTTCGCCCGAGCCTCTTCTCCCTCCTCTGTTCCCCCCTTCCTCCACCGAGATTGTTTTCTCTTCTTCCCCCCGAGTCTCCCTTTCCCGTTTTCTTCTGTCCCCTTTTGTTTTCTTTTGCGTTTTCATTTTTTTATCAATTCCCCATCCACTTATCCTATCAGGTAGTATTTGGGTGGTCGGGAAATGTTTTCCCCAGTTCCCTATCCGCGGCCGCTTGTGTGATTGTTAATCTTTTTGTTCAATATACATTCTGTTAATCTCGTAATTTCGCTCACGTAATTTAATCACTAATTATAATTTTTTCATCAACGACGTTAAACGAATCTTATCGCTATTCGAATTCGATTTCGTTTATATCCAGACATGCCCTTTCTCGCGTGACGTAATTACACGAAATCGAATTTGAAGTTCCGATAATATTCGTTACTAGCATTAGTCAACTATGAGAGTATTAAACTCTTAAGCCACGTCGAATTTTAACACAGTCAACATTCAATTATTATTTAGGTACTATTATAAGAGATAGTACGTACTTTATTCGTACTAAAATTCGAGTAGTTACACCAAGTTTCACGTAAACGTTTCCATATATTAGGTTAGGAAGTAAATGCTAATGCCTAATTATCAACAACATCATGTACCGCATTAGTCTAACAGGCGGCGCCTGAAGTCACCGGGGCGGGGACGGAAGGGTTCTGGGCCCCGGGCTTGACGATTTGGGGAGTGACGTTAGTCGACGAAGGGTTGGTGGAAGTGACGCGTTCGCAGTGGGGGCACATGGTGAGGGAGTTAGAAGAGGGGGGGATGGGATCGCGGGAGTGGAGGGAGAGGACGGCGGGAGGGCCGACCTTAAGGGCCCTGAGCTCCTCCACCTCTCTCCGCAGCCGCCTGTTCTGCTCCGTCAGCGACCCAAAACACCTCCTCAGGTACTCGCACTCTATCTCCGTCTGTTTCGACTTGCTCCTGTCAGTCGTAACCATCCATCGTCAACATCATCATCATCATCATCATCAATACACTTGCATGCAAGAAAACCATCGACCGAGGGGTAGGGGGGTAATGAATATTGTTTCTCCCTGTTCTGTGGGCAAAACCCTAAACATACACACACATTGCAGCCTGAGTTCTTTAATCTCTTCATACAAACTGCATAAAGAAAAGGGACCAAATCCCTGCCGTACCGCGGCCCCATAAAGGATGCATCACAAACTTATTAAGACAAGCAATCAGTTCAGTAGCCTCTTTCACAACCCCACGAAAGTCGTCCCCCAGTTATGGTAAGAACTTAACTGTGCAGGCCATGTTTGTTTACAGGTCCGTTTTCTGTTTTGAAAAAATAGGAAACGGAATTTAGAAATCTACAAAAACTGTTTCCCTCTGAAAATTTAGCAAACTACAAATATGTTTTCTTATTTTTATAAAAAAACAAAAACAGAAAATGGACATTATCTAATATTCGAGATTATAACGATGAACTCAATGTCTCGATCCTGGGAAAGAGGCATTGAGTCTGAATTTTTCTTATTTCTTTCTCTTTTTTTAAAGTTGTTGCAGGGAAACGAAACCGAGCTGGGGGAAGTTCTTCTCCGGGACTTTTTAAATGCTGACATTGACAACGACAACTAGAGCTCTGGTTGAAGACAGAAAAGGACGATGGGAGTTCGGGAGGGAGGAAGAACGAGGGAGCTTTGCCCACGCATGCGATGTAATGACTAAAACGTACAAGGGAAATAATAAGAGTTTTTTCGTCGAATGACGCGTTAAGGAAAATAATTCATAAATTAACCCATTTAAGTCGGCCTTACAAAGACCGACTTCGGTCCCTAAGAAAGTCGGCCTTTACAAGGCCGTCTTCGGTCGTGTGAATTTTTTTTTTGCCTTCGAATTAAAAAAAAAGGCCTAAGTGAGGGAAGTCGGCCTTCACGTGAATGACCATTGAATTTTTTTTTTTACTAAGTGTAGAAAGGAAGGCCGACTTCCGTGAAAGGATGTCGGTCTTCGTTAGATGAATATTGAAACTTAAGACGTAATTTTACTAAATATTTTGTTAAAAAATAAAACTAAGAAATAATAAACGAGAACAACAAATTTGGGAGAAGGGGAAAGATGGGAGGGAGGGATTGGAAACAAAAGGGGTATCCGGGAACAGGGAATTCAATGTGAATAGTTGACCAGAAAAGTGCCATGGGCCTCTGGTTGCGTGCGCATATCCGTACGCATGATATGGCTTTTGGTCCCATTTCCCTCCCCCCCCCAAAAAAAAAAACCTAAAATAAATAACAAATTTCCCAAACAAAAAACACGTGACGATTGAATGGAAGTTATTTTAATGATATTGCAGGAAGATGATATGTATACGTGAAAGATGAAGAGGATGGGATTCAGACATTTACCTTGCCCTACGGTTTTGGAACCAAACCTCGACTTGTCTCGGCTTCAGCTTGAGTTGCGCGGCCAGAGCCTCCTTTTGCTTCTTCAATCCCCCGCCAAACACATAACACAAAAAAAGGGCACGAATGAGAATATGATGAAAGTCAGTTTCAAACTCATAAGTTGTGTTTGGTCCAAATCAATATATACCCCCCATTTGTGGGTTAGACTCCTTTGGAGAAAGAGAGAAGGGAGGAGTTCTTTTTTTATTACACACAAGAGACAAAAGCCGAAACAAAGTAAAGAGGAGGAGGAAGTCTATTTTTTACGGGGTTTAAGGTGTGGTTCTGTCTGAAGCTATCCTCCAGCAGAAGGGACTGCTCCTTCGACAGCCTCAGCTTCTTCCTCGGGGGTCCCCCGCCGTTGCTCTCCCCCTGATCCTCCCCGTCCCCCTCCTCCTCCTCCCCGTCCTCGGCCGCGGCATCCATTGTCGTAATCCCACCACTTCCCGATGCTAAAGCCATCCATCGAGTCTCCTCCGTCCATCCTCCTCCCGCAGGGACCCGGTTTATGTCCAAACCTTTAACTCCTACCACACCGTTCACAATCACCGTGATTCGATTGACCCTCGCAATCAAAGGGGAGAAGGGAACGAAAAGTAATTCGTGATCGGTGATGCGCCTTCATAACCCTAGCTTGGTGAAGGGAACAAAAACTATGCGGGGGAATAAAATCATCATCTAAGATTGTCAATGGGTCTACCTAAATTATCAATAACTTATGGGGGATGAAGTAGTTTGCGGGCGTCGATGGCTTGGAGTCTAACGGAGGAGGACAAATTGAATGAAGGAAAAAAAAAAAACCGGGTAGTAGTAATATATAACAACTGCTTGGAAAGACCACCCGTGATCGGATCCGACGCCTTGCCCAAAAGACACAGATGAAACTTAAAAAGGGAGAAAGGGGGTAAAAGACAAAAACTAGAGAAGGGAGACAGGAATCGAGGAGGAGGTGTAAAGAAGAAGCTGAGGGACATACCGGTGGCGGGAGGAGGGGAGAAGCCGGGAACGGATATGGTCAACTCCAAGCTCGAAAAATCCCCATCGGCCATCACGTGGATGGTACAGAGGGAGGAGGATCAAAACCCAAGATCAAGATGAGGACGGAGGGTGAAGGAGGAGAAGGGAGTTATGTTGTTGAGGGGGTGGGGTGGAAATATTCTTTTGGGAGGGACAAAAGGGAGAGGAAGGTAAAGAGGCGAGGTGAGAAGGGGAGAGCAAAGGAAAGGGGACGACGAACCCCGACCCGGGAGGTCTTAAAAAGTGGGGGTCAAAAAGGTCAGATGCATTTTGGGAGCCAAAAAATAATAAAATAAGAAGGAAAAGGGTGGAATTGAAAGCAAAAAAAAAAAAAAAGCATTGAAGGTCATTGAAGTCAAAAGGCCCCCAACCCCAATCCCAATCCCAAATGTCTCCCATACGCATGAAACGTGTCGTATAGGGAGGGAGGGAGGGAGGGAAGTGAAGTGTGGGGATGCTGCTAGAATAGCCGGCAGCTTCTCCATTGGATTGGCCCACTCTTAACCGTCTTTTTTAAAAAAATATATATATATATATATTGGTCCTCTTTATTTGTGGGTTTGTCTGTCGTGTCATAAAAAATATCGTAAGAATCAAAAGGAAATACAAATATGGACGATGATGATGGATTGATGATTTTAGAGCCCTCGACTCTCCACCCTCCCCCTATTTCTAGGTGGTTTTGGTAACGCAAGGGGCATCCGGCTATTTATTACGCGGCGTGTGATGGGATGAGTAGTAGTAGTCACACGTGGACGTGGTGGTCCATTTATAATTTACTTTCAACACACAACACCAATTTTTCTTTCTTTCTTTTTCTTTTTTTTTAAAAAAATAAAAAAAAATAACATGATTGGGGTCTGATTAACGTCGATGCTACTATTTGATCTCCCATCATTGTCCCATCCCTTTGATTAATTAACACGTAATGAGCTTCTTCTTTTTATGAAATAAGTTAACAGCGAGCTTATACCAAAATGCGACGGAGGACTTGGATTCCCAAATTCTCACGTTGACCATTAACACATCGTCACGGTGATGAAATGATGACTTCATGAACTTGGAGCGTGGGAAGTTTTGCTCCCCCGATGCAGCAGAGCAGCAACTCGTCTTCTTCGTTCGAAACATTGATTAGAGTTGTCGGGGGCATCCCCCCCAACTCCACTTTGGAAGTGCATCCCACGTTAATTTGTCCCCCCCCCCCCCCTGTAGTCTCTTCTATTGATTTACATAACAATTGATATTTGCGGGATTTTTGGGGGGGATTGATTGACAAGAGTCGTCGGCTAGGGAAGATTCGGGTCGGGATTCCGGTAGGAAGAGGCGAAACCACGAGTCTCCGGACCCAAACCCCCAAGGAAGTTGCGAGTCAGAGTCAGACCTTGCATTGGCTTCATTCGCACGCTGAAATATTTCTTTGACGAGGAATCTGAGAAAGATCTACACAAACGGGCTCTGACATATAAAAAACCAACATGTGCTAGTTTAAAGTGGCAAAGGATTCGTTTAAGCATCTATTCGGGTGGAATGAAGAAGCTCCAATGCAATAAAAAAATAATAATATCCTTTTTTATTAATTGAAAGAAAAATAGATTGAGAATGCGCAGGGGATGGTGGACCCCACTCCTTGTCTCTTTGTCTTCCTTTTTTTAAAAAAAATTTCCATTTACACAAACGTGTTTTTGTCCGCGGTGCTTGAATTTCGTCGTCTGTTTTTTTACCTCAATTCTTTCATGGGGTGCACCCACCCACAGACCCCAAGAGGAACCCTTCTTCCACCCTCCGTTCCAATCCCACTTCCTTTAAACAAATGGGGGCACGGGAGAAGTTCGTGTCCACTACGTCTTTATTCAGTTTTGGCATCATAATATCCCTTCATCATCCTTAAGCCTGAGTATACCTGATGTGGTCAGCAGACGATAATATCATACGATTATTATCTAGACGAAGAGGGCGCGCCCTCCTGCTGCTGCTAACACGAGGAGGAACCGCCATTCCGCAAAAGATCGAGAGACGTCGAGCCGTATGTGCATATCTTCGCAAGCATCTTTCAAATAATCAATGTGTTTACCGCAGAGAAAGGAGGAGTTACATGTATCGATGTAATTATTTAACGTTTAGGTTTCATTTTTTAGATTAGGGAAAAGCCGGGTTTTATTTTCATCCTTTATGTTTGCGGGCTAGCCCTACACCAATGGCTGTCCATGTCTCGAAGAAATAAATGCTGCAAGCCACCCAAGCAGAGGGGACGTACATAAAGAAAAAAAAGGGAAGAAAAGAAAAACGCTCGATCCGCGCATGCTGCCCCAACATGAACCCAACACTCAAGGCTTTTGAAAAGATTAGCAATCCAACTGAAGTGGCGTTAGATAAATCTTAAAATGAATGAGAACCCCCACATATTGATTTAGGCACTCTCTTTAAGAAGATTCGAGATCGGTTCGCTGTTGCGTAGTTTGGCGTACCTGGGAGCGGTGGTGTGATCATGACGATCCTCTCAATTTCGGCGTCAATTTCGCGTCTTGCATCATCCCATTCCTCGTCCAACCCCGTCTGTTAATGTTATAACTACGTGCAGTTTTAAATATATTAGCATGAGAAATGAGGTGATCCAGTAGGCGAAGTCGAACACATTCAAATTCTTCCGAAAATTGAGAGGATCCTGATCAGTGGTGTTGGGGAGGGAGGGGGTTTCCCTGTTTGGCCCTGTTTTTTCCCCACCATCCGAGGTTTTTATTTGGTTATTATTTCTTCATGCATAGCCATGATTTGGCCCCCCCCCCCTCCCTCCTTTTGTTCGTGACTGTGACCCAATTGAATATTTTTTTTGTTGGGGGGGGGGGGAAGACCCCTACGAATCATCATTCACATGACAAGTTTCCATAGGACACTCTGGGTTATATGCTTTGTTGACTGTAAATATAGATTAGGACAAAAGCACCCTTCTACAATATAAAAAAGAAAAAGAAAAGGTGTCTTGGTGGGATGGGGACATATAATTATGTCCAATGGTGTTGATTAGGATTACGTATCTAATCATGGGAAATATATATAAACCAAATCTGGGTGGGATGGGGACATCATGATTATGTAGATGGAAACTAAAAGGTTAAGAGAGGGAGAGGGAGGGGTAGTTGATGATTGGGTAAAAGCGCTGGATTGGGGGAGAGGGGGGGGACAACATGGGACCCCACCTTGTCCCCCTGTCCCCTCCCTCCTTTTTAACTCCAACTCTCCTCCCTCCACAATCGTCCCATTGATTGGTGACATCTCACCATTTTGCCCATCCACTTTTTCGCTGATTTCATGGGGAAATAAATCGCATTCATCGATTCCCCTTTCCCTTCTCCAAGTTTCTTTTTTAACATTGTTTTTTTTTTAATAACATAGCTGCATGTCATTCTCGATGGACTAATTATATGAAGTTAACTTAAAAAAAATTAGGACTTCCGTACATAGTAGATATATCGGTTGATATCATCATTAGGTTAGGACAAAAGAGGAGAGGAGGGCATAATCATGGCGCTGCCTCCCCCTTGATTACTGCAAATCAATCCCTCTTCCCAAGAGTAATTAGCCTTCTTCTGTTTCGAGATTTTACAAATAATGTCCGAATTTATTATCATCGTAAATTTTTTTTCCCACTCAAGCACTAATTCGGAAAATAACTCCCTCCCTCATTTGTTTATATTCATGGACTAACGCTCTAAATAACGAATTAAAAAACTTTACGTAAGCACATGTTAATCACCCATTGCAAACGTTCAGATTCAGATGGGCCTCCAGCCGATACAAGCATCCCCGCGCCGCGCCGCGCGGCGCTTAATGACCTTTTCCCATGACGATGTGGCATCGGGCCCTGTCGCTTGTTTGCCAATCATAGGGATTATATAATATGAATGGGCCTCTCTTCGAGGCCTACTTGGGTATTAGTGTGTTAGCGGCCTTAACCAAATCGAACCGAATATCTTCTTTTGTGATGAATGTGTCCTCTGGTATAACCAATGTATGGTATGGACTATTCTTGATCACATGTCCTTTTCCTTTGTTTTTTTCTTCCGGTTTTCGGACTTGGCGGGTAGAGCAAAATAAACAAAGATTATATACCCAAACGGGTAGGAATAACGTAGCACCATCCTACTTGCTTGAATATACGTTAAGTCCACGCATGCTCGACAACTATAACATGATTAACAGTTCTTCACTCAAACCGTTTTATTACCTTAACACCTTGCCTTGTTCATGGCGCAGCATTGTCCGTGATCTTTCTTATATGGGAGTGGGTGGTTTCTTTATTTAGAAGTGTGCAGTTCGTCTTGTAATGAAATGGATAATAACTTAAATACGAGGAACCGGAGAGATTTATGTATTTGTATAGGCGTTGTGCCATTTCTCCCTCCCACTTTCCTCCCCTCTTCTTCCATCCAAACCCACGAGAAGGGGAACAAACAAAGCCAGCTGGTCACATGACGTGGACAATGAATCATTTGTTTTGGAGTCTCCGGCAAGTCCAAATCAATCCCGCTTTCCTTTTTATTTATTTCTCCTCCGAGAAGGGGGAGGGCGCTAAACGTAAGCGAAGAAGAACAGCCACCACTCGCTTGGTCTTCTTCACTCGGACGAGAATAATGGAGTCCCAGCCAATTTCAGCTGTCTACTCCATCCTCATCACTGTCTCCCTACTCATCCTTGCAATGAACCCCGCCCACGCTATCTCGATTCCGCAGGAGTCGCTCCCTACCAAGTCTGGCTACCTCCCCGTGAGCCCCTCGTCGGAGTCCTCCATCTTCTTCGCCTTCTATGAAGCCCAGCAGCCCAGCGACCCTCTTCCCCTGACTCCCATTCTCATATGGCTCCAGGGTGGCCCCGGCTGCTCCTCCATGCTCGGAAATTTCCTCGAGCTCGGCCCCTGGATTGTCTCCCCCGACCTCTCCCTCCACCCCAACCCAGGCTCCTGGAACCGACTCTTCGGCCTCCTCTTCCTCGACAACCCCATTGGCGTCGGGTTCAGCTTCGCTGCCTCCCCTGAGGAGATACCCCGGGACCAGCCATCTGTGGCTGAGCACCTGTTTGCTGCCATCAAGGGGTTCGTTGGTTTGGACCCCAGTTTCGGGAGTCGACCGATCTTCGTGACTGGGGAGAGCTATGCCGGGAAGTATGTGCCCGCGATTGGGTATCATATACTGAGGAAGAACGCAGAGTCGCCTGCCGAGGATTGGCTGCAGCTCCGGGGAGTGGCCATTGGGAATGGTCTCACTGACCCTGTTACGCAGGTGGGCACGCACGCTTCCAATGCTTACTTTTCTGGGTTAATCAATGAGAGGCAGAGGAGGGAGCTGGAGAGGATACAGTCCAAGGCAATTGAGCTCACGAGAGGGGGCCTCTGGCAGAATGCTACCAAGGCGAGGCTAGAGGTGCTGGATGAGTTGCAGAACATGACAGGGCTGGCGACGCTGTTCGACCTGGAGAGGAAGAAGCCATATGAATCGAGGTTCGTGAAGGAGCTGTTGAGCGATGGGGAGGTGAGGGAGGCAATGGGGGCAACCAAGGGAGGGGGAGAATTCAGCGTATGCAGCACGAGCGTAGGGGAGGCGCTGGTGGAGGACGTGATGAAGAGCGCAAAGGGGATGGTGGAGTACATAGTGACCAAGAGGAAGGTGCTGCTGTACCAAGGGCAGAGAGACCTGAGGGATGGGGTGGTTGCCACGGAGGCATGGTTGCGGGGGATGGAGTGGGAGGGGAGGGAGGCGTTTGCGAGGGCGGAGAGGAAGGTGTGGAAGGTGAAGGGGGAGCTCGCGGGATACGTGCAGAGTTGGGGGAGGCTGAGCCACGCGGTGGTTCTTGGGGCGGGGCACCTCGTGCCAGCCGATCAGCCAGGGAACGCGCAGGCGATGGTCGAGGACTGGGTGTTGGGGCGAGGCCTGTTTGGGGACGACGGGAATGGGGAATAAGAAGGGCGATGACAGAGTTTTATATTGTTCGGTTGGGGATATGATGATGATCCATCCCTCTTAACTCTTAAATAATCAAGATTAAGATCTTAATCATCCATCCGTTCGTCAAAAAGACAGCCTCTCTAACTCACGTTGTCCTTTAAAGATCACTGCATGGGTAAGTTAGTCATTATTTGTCTGTCTGGGGATGGAGTTAGGTACACTTTATTCTCTAATAAATTCAGAAAAGGAAACGAGATTCCGTACCAGAAACACTCGAAACACTTCTCTCAGATTTCCCTCCTTCCCTTTCCCTGCGAGCGAGAAATGAGACAAGACGAGATCCTCCTTAAAACCCAATCCGGGGGTGATGCAGGTTATTGAAGAAGGGAAGAAGAAGGTAGTTGCAACTGTTAATTCAATTATATTGGAGGAGCAGGGCTTGGGCTTCGACAGTCAGGCTACGGTAATTAAAGCAAAACAGGCCGCCGATGGAGAAAAGACTATGAGGCTTGAAGGGGCCGACCCAGTGGAAGGACAGAAGCTGGTGGGGACTGAGTTGGAAGAGAAGGGGAAGTATAAGGTTGAGGGAGCAAACTTGGGGGACAGCTGCAACGGCCACGCGACGACGTCTGCAGGAGGGGAATCGGTTATATGGGGATTGAAGAACCCACAGAAGGGGATTTTTATCCAAGAAAATATCTTAAAAGGAGGTAGCTAGCGGATAAGAATGGGAGAAGGTTGAAGATGGAGCAATCGGTCCTGGAGCATCCGACTGTGGAAACTAGGATCGGTTGTTAGTTGAGGTGTTTTGTGTGTTCTGGTGTGTGTGTGGAGGTGTGGACTCTTGGTTCAGCTTCTGCTAATACTACGTGGGTGTTTTTTCCGGCACCAAATGGTATCAGAGCCAGGTGCTCGGGCGAGTGAGGGTGGATGAACGTTGCTGATCGGACGAGGTCGAAACGGGTGCAAATGAAGTCTGATTCCGTTAAGGATGTATTGCAGGAGGTGATGAAGAAAATAGAACAGATGAACGATAAAATGAAGCAGATGGACCAGATGAACGAGAAGATCTCGAGTTTGGAGGAGATGGTCAGAGAGAAGAGCCACGGGTCGACAGGAGAGACGATGGTCTCGGGAGGACCGTCAGCACCAAGGCTGAGGGAGGAGGCGCCGCCTCTGTGGCCGTCGGACAGACCTTCCTTCCTTAGACAGGCAAAAATGGAGTTCCCTGTTTTTGACGGCAATGACGTTCAAGAGTGGTTGTTCAGGAGCGAACGCTTCTTCGAGTTGGACGCAATACCCCCTGAGTTGAGGGTGAGCGTAGCTTCGGCTCATTTGACTGGTTCCGCAGTGGAGTGGCATTATGCATTTGTTAAGGGAAGAGGGATGATAGGACCGGTCAGTTGGGAGGAATACTCTTCATCTATGCTGGTGAGATTTGGTCCTCACGAAATGGTCGGCCGATAGCTGCCTTAAAGGAGTTGAAGAAGGGCGGTAGTCTTTCTGGGTATATCAGTGAATTTGTGTCATTGTCGACGAGAGTGGATTTGAGTATGGAGGACCAAGTGGCGTTGTTTATTGGTGGGCTGACGAAGGATACACGTAAGATGCTGATAGTTCTTGAGCCAAAAACATTACATAAGGCGATTTCCATTGCTAAGGCGTTGTCAAGTGAGGAGGAGGGAGGAGCGAACAGGGAACGGGAAGGTCAGGCTAGGAACAGTCGCTGGGAACCTTCTGCTAGTCAGAAGGTGCAGACCGTATATCCACTAAACACTGGACCTTCCAGATGGCAGCAAAATACCAAGATTGACAACAGGGTATCCAACCAGCAGCGAGCGCTCACATACCAACCGCCTCATAGAAGACTCTCGGCTGTAGAAATGGATGAAAAACGGGCAAAGGGGCTCTG
Organism: Melastoma dodecandrum; assembly: GCA_029817715.1. Classification (NCBI taxonomy): domain Eukaryota; kingdom Viridiplantae; phylum Streptophyta; class Magnoliopsida; order Myrtales; family Melastomataceae; genus Melastoma; species Melastoma dodecandrum. The sequence goes on from JARUPY010000403.1 coordinate 167,606, forward strand.
CTTTTGGTGTAACGGAAAGTATGTTCATGGTCATTGATGTGCTGACAGACGGTCCTTCGCTATTACCTTGGACCCGGAGACAGTCGAATCCGAAGAACTTGAGGCCGAGCAGGAGGTGGAACCAAATCCAGCAGATGATGTACCAGTGGTATCTCTATATGCACTTCACGGGGTTGTCTTAAATTCACAGAATAGATCAATGAAGCTTATAGGAAAATGCAAGAAGATGAAGTTGGTAGTCTTGGTGGACTCCGGAAGTACTCATAATTTCTTAGACATCAAAGCGGCAAAACAAACGGGTGGAAGAATGCAGGAGATTCCGAGGAGGGGTGTACAAGTGGCTAATGGGGAGAAGATATTCTGTGACTCAATTATACCCGCTTTCAAGTGGGAGATGCAAGGAAATACTTATGAAGCAGATATGTGGTTGATGCCAATAAAAGGATGTGACATGATCCTTGGCATGGAGTGGCTGATGACATTGGGAACAGTAGAATGGGACTTTTCGCGGGTGATCATGAAGTTCTCTAAGCAGGGTAAGCCAGTGACTTTGACAGCAGGGGACCAGGAGAGCAATCGGATAACACAAGGCTTGTATTCGCTAGTTAAGGCGGAAATGGGATTATTACTGGTTCCAAATCAGTCACAGAAGGTGAACTCGATAGAGGAAGAGGAGGAACTACCTACAAGGGTACGGGAGCTTCTGGATCGATATTCGTCGGTATTCGCAGAACCTTCTGGGCTGCCACCTCGGCGAACCCATGATCCTGCAATTCCGTTGTTGAGTGGAGTAACAGGGGTGTCTTCACGACCACATCGATATTCAAGTGCCCAAAAAGACATCATTGAGAAGCTTGTCCAGGAGATGCTACAATCAGGAGTAATACGGCATAGCACTAGCCCTTTTTCATCACCGGTCGTTTTGGTTAAAAAGAAGGACAACTCATGGAGAGTGTGTATTGACTATCGCGAGTTAAATGCTCGGACGGTAAAAGATAAGTTTCCAATTCCCTTAATTGAGGAGCTTTTGGATGAGCTCCATGGAGCGGGTTGGTTCTCTAAGCTTGATCTACGCTCCGGGTATCATCAAATCCGCGTCAAGGAGACGGATATACATAAAACGACGTTTAAAACGCACGAAAGGCATTATGAATTCCTCGTCATGCCTTTCGGTTTGACAAACGCACCTTCTACCTTTCAAAGCTTCATGAATGAGGTACTCAAGCCTTTCCTACGGAAATTTGTTTTGGTCTTCTTCGATGACATTCTTGTCTATAGTGTCACCTTGGAGCAACACCTCATGCACTTGGGCACGGTTCTGCAAGCATTACAGCATCATACACTTTTTGCCAAGAGAAGCAAATGTTGCTTTGCCAAACGGAGGGTGGAGTATCTTGGGCATTTCATTGCCGAAGAGGGAGTATCGACGGATCCAAAGAAGATACAAGCAGTAATAGAATGGCCACGACCGACAAATATCACTCAATTGAGGGGGTTCCTTGGTCTCACGGGCTACTACCGTCGATTTGTGCAAAATTATGGGGTGATTAGTAGACCGTTGACTCACTTGTTAAAAAAAGAGGCATTTCAATGGGGGGAGTCAGCTCAGAATGCCTTTGATCAGTTGAAACGTGCGATGACTTCTGCCCCAACCTTGGCTCTGCCCGACTTCTCCAATGACTTTATAATCGAGACTGATGCAAGTTCAACTGGAATTGGGGCGGTGCTTATGCAAGAGGGGCACCCCATCGCGTATATAAGTAAGGCCTTAGCTCCAAGGCACCTCGGGTTGTCCGTTTACGAGAAAGAATTACTATCCGTGGTATACGCGATTGACAAATGGAGGCATTATTTGGTGGGAAGGAGGTTTGTGATACGGACGGATCATCAAAGCTTGAAATATCTATTGGAGCAAAGGGTTCATAATGACATGCAGGTTAAGTGGCTAGCTAAGCTTGCCGGATATGATTACGAGATAACCTATAATAAAGGGAAGGAGAATTTGGCGGCGGACGCCCTTTCTCGTATTCCGGGTGCTGAACTTATGGCGGTGGTCCTAAGTTTGGATCAGGGCACTCTGCTTGATGATATTAAGCGCAGCTGGGAGGATGATCCTCAACTTCGACTTGTGTGGCAACAACTTCAGCAAGGACCAATACCCCCTTACGAACTCAAACAACAATTACTCACCAAGAAGGGAAAATTAGTGGTGGGCAACATTCCAACCTTGCGTGAACTTATAATACATACCTTTCATGCTTCCGCCACAGGGGGTCACTCGGGCGTTCAGGCCACGCTCAAACGGATAGCGAGCTTCTGCTTTTGGAAAGGGTTGGAGCGGGACGTGCGCAAGTATATCCTGCAATGTGACGTTTGTCAACGGAATAAATACGATACGGCTGCTTCTCCGGGGCTGCTTCAACCTCTACCGATTCCTACTTCGGTTTGGTCCGAGATTACTATGGACTTTATCATCGGCCTTCCAAAGTCGTTCGGGCGGGAAGCTATTATGGTGGTGATAGACCGGCTGATAAAATTCGGCCATTTCATGGCACTTAAACAGCCAGTTACAGCACAAAGCGCGGCAGATGCATTTTTAGCTCATGTCTTAAAGTTGCACGGGTTGCCTCAATCAATTGTGAGTGATCGTGATCCGATTTTTCTCAGCAATTTTTGGCAGGATTTGTTTTCCTTACAGGGAGTTGAACTTAAGCATTCGTCGGCTTACCACCCCCAAACCGACGGCCAATCGGAGGTGGTCAATCGCTGCCTAGAGACGTATCTACGTTGTATGTGTGGGGATTGTCCGTCAATGTGGGCGAAGTGGCTGCCCCTAGCCGAGTGGTGGTATAATACCACCCATCACAGTACCATCCGCATGTCCCCATTCCAGGCTTTGTTCGGCTATGAACCACCGATCCACCTTCCATATCTCAGTGGAACCTCCAGTAACAGCTCTGTTGACAGGGAGCTCACGGATAGGGAGGCCATGATTCGTTTGCTGAGGTTCTATATGGGGCGTGCTCAGAACCGCATGAAACAATTGGCCGATAAGCATCGCACCGAGAGGAGTTTCAAGGTTGGAGAGTTTGTGTATGTCAAACTTCAGCCGTTTCGTCAAAGTTCTGTGGATGCCCGGCATGGAAGCAAGCTCTCACCTCTCTATTTTGGTCCATATAAAATTGTGGAGAAGATTGGAGCCGTGGCTTACAGAGTAGACCTTCCAAAGCAGTCTCTCATTCACCCCACATTCCATGTTTCGAGGCTTAAAAGGTCTGCCAAGGGTGCAGCCGCTACTTCCCATCTGCCGTCCCTTGCGACAGCAGCGCCACCCGTCCCTGAGTATATTCTACAGCGCAGGTTGGCCAAGAGAGGGAAGCGAGCCACTACCCAAGTCTTAGTTAAATGGACTGACCAGCCGGAGGACGCAGCGACGTGGGAGTATCTTTATGACTTGAAGGAGCAGTATCCGGACATCACCCTTGAGGACAAGGGTGCCTTGGAGGGGAGGGTATTAATGCAGGTTATTGAAGAAGGGAAGAAGAAGGTAGTTGCAACTGTTAATTCAGTTATATTAGAGGAGCAGGGCTTGGGCTTCGACAGTCAGGCTACGGTAATTAAAGCAAAACAGGCCGCCTATGGAGAAAAGACTATGAGGCTTGAAGGGGCCGACCCAGTGGAAGGACAGAAGCTGGTGGGGACTGAGTTGAAAGAGAAGGGGAAGTATAAGTATGAGGGAGCAAACTTGGGGGACAGCTGCAACGGCCACGCGACGACGTCCGCAGGAGGGGAATCGGTTATATGGGGATTGAAGAACCCACAGAAGGGGATTTTTATCCAAGAAAATATCTTAAAAGGAGGTAGCTAGCGGAGAAGAATGGGAGAAGGTTGAAGATGGAGCAATGGGTCCTGGAGCATCCGACTGTGGAAACTAGGATCGGTTGTTAGTTGAGGTGTTTTGTGTGTTCTGGTGTGTGTTTGGAGGTGTGGACTCTTTGGTTCGCTTCTGCTAATACTACGTGGGTGTTTTTTCCGGCACCAGGGGGAGAAACAAGGGACGCCGAAGACGATTTGAGGAGGAGGAGAAATGGAGGACGATCTTGTCCAGCGATTGTTCCAAGAAGGCGGAAGGGAGTACTTCCAGCAGCAGCCCTCTTCCTCCTCCTCCTCCATCCTTCAATCCCTTCCCCTCCACGTCGTTAGTTCCCCCCGTTCCCTCCCCCGGGATTCTTGTTGCCTCCTCCCGTTTGGATTTGATTGATTCCGTGGAGGGTTCTTGTTGCAGTCCTTGGTCCATGGCTATTACTTGCTGGTCAAGTCCATCCAAGAACTGCGGGAGAAGAAAGAGAGCCCCGTCACTGTCGGCATCCGAGGCCCCAGCGGTTCTGGAAAGACCAGGTACTTTGTAATTGGTAATGGATCGTGTCCCCAACGGATGGCGCCGGGGGATTTTCTCCCATGTAGGATGCTTACTCCTCTGTGTGATCGCGTTGTCCCGTGAAGCTTAGCTGAGAAGGTGACGTCGGTGATTGGCTGCACTCTTATATCGATGGAGAACTACCGTGTTGGAGTTGAGGAGGGCAACGACTTGGATGCCACAGATTTTGATGCCTTGGTCCAAAACCTCGAGGTTTGGGGCTTCCCACTGTGATGATGTTTGCACTTCACGGTCCTAAATGTGTTAGGTTTGTGGTGAGGTTGCCGGTCTCCCTTGTACAAGATTGTACAATGAGTCTAATGCCTCTTGTTTCTGTGTAATTTGCATACACTTTTTGAAATCTTCTCGAATAAGACTTCCTTATCCACTTTATGTCTAGCCATGTTTCTTATTTCATCTTTTCACTGAAATGATTTCTCTAAGTAAATAGGACATGGAAATTTTTTTCATGCTGTAGTTTCTTCGTTCATCGGATTACCTTACTAATAAACATTTGGGCGACTATCTGAATTCATGTTTTTAAAAGGATATAACAATGCCACAGTTGTGTTGTAGCTTCTAGTTTGTTTTCTTTGCCATGGTCGAGCCTTTCTTTCTTTTTTTGAGAAGTATGGCGTGCCTCAGGATTTGTCACAAGGCCGAGATTCCTCAATCCCAGTATATGATTTTCAGCAGAAAAGAAGCATCCTGTCCAACAAAGTAGAGAGCTCATCTATTGGCGTGGTACATGTACAACTCTTGGATATCACGATTTATCACTTTTATTGCGAGTTGATCAATACTTATCCATCATTTTTTCTTCCCAAAGGTGATAGTTGACGGTACCTATGCTCTCCATATGCGGTTGAGGTCTTTGTTAGATATTCGGGTTGCCGTGGTAATTATGTTAACATAACTTCCTCTGTATTTTTAGAGCAGCAACAGAGGTTTCTCATAGTGGTTTTATCAATACAAAAAATCAGGTTGGCTGTGTTCATTTTAGTCTTCTTTCAAAAGTTCGATATGACATTGGGGATTCTTGCTCTCTGGACCACCTGATTGATAGCATCTTTCCTCTGTTCAGAAAGCACATTGAGCCTGATTTACATCATGCCCAGGTAAGCTGAGTTTGTGCTATAGCTTACTGATTTGGGAAAATGTTTTGAAAATTTTGTAATTTTTTTATTCTTCAGATCAGAATCAACAACAGCTTTGTCTCATTGTTTAGGGAAGCTATTTAGAAGTTAAAGTGCTGAAGTGAGGTTTGTCTATATGTAGTCTTTTTTTGTCTCTCTTCATGTGCTTGTTGTATGCTGTTTTAGTAAGCACCCCACTGCACAAAGCATGCCCTGTTTAGTAGAGATGGGGGGAGTCTGTCTATGTCTACAACTTACCATTGCAATGCAAAGATGTTGACCTGAAAGAATGGATCAAGCTGGGCATACAATTCCTTTGAATTGGTCCCTCATTGTCTTTGTGATGAGTGATTGTTTTTATTTGACGAAAATTTGTACCTTAATGCCAGTTTTGATGTTTCAGCCTCTGGATTTACTCTCTAACCCTGTCCTTCAGGGAAATGAAGTACTACTAGATAAGTGAGTAATCTCTACAACCTGACCTATTAATATTCACCATGAAGGTGCTTTTTCATGGAAAAGACTCACAAAATAGTCTCTATTGCAGCTTCATTGAGATGTACCTGAGACCTCTGGTGGCAAGTGAGGAAGCAAAAATAACTTATTGGATTAAAGCACGTCAATCTGGTATCAGATACTATCTTTCTCTGGATGACTAGCGGATTGGTGACAAGAGCTTCATCATCCGCCCTACAGCAGAATTTGAGGTGAGAGATTATTCCGGAGAAAGAATGTAGTGCTATCTAGATTGCCTCCTTTTAGTTCTTTAGCCATAGATCAAGTGGCACCTAACTGTTTTCTCTACAGTATCCTCCTTTTAGCACCTTCCTTTTCGGTGAAATTCCCCTAGTACTTTTATCTGTGAATCAACTGGACCTAAATAATTTTCTAAGCATGGTTCTGGAGGTGATAAAGTCTATACGAAGAAAGTTTCTATTTTCGAACGCTTGGAGGAACCATTTCAGAGTATCTCTTTGTTTCTCTGAGTGGTTATTAACAGATTCCTTGTCTACTTGGGTACTAATTTCTGTTGGCCTTTATTTTGCTATTGACGAATGAGAATTAAGAAATATGTGATTGTTTGCTACTTTTGGTATTTTTCTGGCAATCACAGTCTGTCTCGATCGCTTTCTTTATTTCTTGTGTAAGGTTTCTTTCTATTTGGAGAAGGGTATTATTAGGGGGAAAATTATGGAGACGATAACCTCTCTCTTACCTCTCTATTTCGAATCACTTTCCCATCATTCTTAATCATGAATGTGCTTCTTCCTCAAGCATTACTGATAGGTGGATGTTTTATCCATTCATTATTTTTACTCAGAGTATGGCAAAAAAAAATGAATCATTCAGTTTAGATTTAGGAGTTTCACTAGCCAGAAGTAATTAATGTATTATAACTATCCAGGATTGGTGTCATTGCATCAATTATGTATTTCTACAATAAATGTGGAATGTTTTGAGGGTGCACATCTATCAGTTATCTGATTATTGGGTCGCTTAGCAGCTGGAAGTATGCTCATGTCTTCTTGTTTTTCTCTAGCATTTGATAATTGATGACAGGAGTCAATGATTGGCTGTTTCTGTTTCACCAGATATATACTTTGTCATTGACATTTTTGTTTTCCTTTTTCTGTTAAAATCTGGTGGTTGGATTAATAAAATTTTCTGGCTTTCCTGATGAATCAGGTTGGAAGGATGACACTGGGTGGGTTGCTGGCATTAGGATATACCGTTGTTGTGAGCTATAAATGGGCATCGACTTGCATTGTTGTCGGCAATATCTCCTTGTCCCTTGAGACCATTGATAATCTTGGTGAAACATTCTTGGTTTTGAGGGGCACAAACAGGTATGGTTTTCTCCAAACGCTTAAATAAAACACCTGGGAAACTGGGTGCGCGTCTGCTTTTATTTGAAGTTGGAGTGTTTCAGTTTCTTCCTTTTTTCGTGCTGCATGACGAAAGCATGATGAATGAGCTTCTTGTATTTGCTTGTAAAGTGTGTAAGTATAGGATGACGCGCTTCTGGAAAGCAACAGATGAAATGCTACGTGGAAGTTGTTCTCTGACAAGCACTTAAAGATATTTTTTATGGCGGTCCTTTAAAATTTCAAGCTTATAATGTCAATCGAGTTGCTTTCAAAGAATATGGGCCGAAGAGAAAATATTTAGAAAATTTACTTCATTGGATAATCTTGAGGAGGTTTAGTGGATTCTACAACTTGATAGCTATGAGAATAAGATGCCGATGAGCCAGTTTTACAATGAAGGATGAATTTTACCTAATACTTCTTCATTTTTGACAGTTATGTGATGTAATACCAGTCTTGGAATTTGAATTGGTTATCTTACATTTTGCATTGGTCCTTGTGGTATGAGATGCCATGGGATTATGATCTTTATGAGGATTCAACCCATATGAATGAAATATTATTTTGTTTTTTAAATGATAGGCAGTGGGGACTGAAGCTGTTAGGATTGGAATAACAGGTCCTTGGATCACCAAATCTTAGCTGGAAATGATTCTTGAGAGGAAAGGTTCAAGACTTCTCATTGTTCCCCGTGCTGTGATGAAGCTGCTAAACTATAAATTGTTATATGTTTAGCCTTTCATATGTCCAATTGCAGGTGTACCTCGCCTTAGTACGCCTCCTCTAATGTCAAGCACATCTGGCGCAAGCATTCAGTAGAATATTTGTATGTTCCCAATTAAAGAAAATCCTTTTCCCCTGTTTCTCCGACAATAATTCTTCTCTAGCCCATTCGGGAAGGAAATTTTATTATTCAACCAAAAGTGGATTTTGATATCGGCATCAGTACAGTCGCAGGCCTTCAGAACCTCGGGTAGGTTGTATAAAAAGAGAACATTTGAATGCTGCTTGTTGGGTCGAAACTTTTACTAGATTTACTATTTGACCAAATAAGAGAAGAGTCGTTTAATTTACTGGTCTGTTTCATACTTTCTAGTTTTTAGAATATATGAAATGAATGCGACCACTGAGAGGAATTTCCTTTACTGGAATGTGGAATTAACAAATGGACATAGTTGTAAGCTTGTATACATGGAAGATTTACTTAATTATTATATATGCTTCCATTCTTCCTTTGTACAAAACTAATAGGCTAATGGTTGAGTATAATCAGTTCACGTGCTTCAATTGACTTTTTTAAGCAACTACCAGACAATCTGCTTGAGTTGCACTTGGACCTCTTAGCAGTTCGATTAGTACCATGGCATGGGGGTTGATTTTTAGTGAAACTTTTGCAAATAGTTGGCTCTGTTGATTGTAAGTTTCATATATAACATGGTGTACTTAATGCAACATGGGCGTTAGAGAAAGGGATAATCTTTTGAGCAAGGACAGAGATTATTCTGTACAAGTGATTGAGAAGAGAACAGGGATTATTCATCACCCCTTCGGCTCCTTCGGAGAAGTCGTTCATTCTTTGTTTTGTTTTGGTATACAGAGGAAGTTTTCTCCCACATAATTTAGAATTTTCTCTTCATTCCTTCTCTTTTCCATCTTTTTTCCACCCTTCTCAAACCAATTATCAATCTCTACTGAGAAAAGTTGCTCCACCAACCTTGATGATGGTTTATTAATTTTAAGAACATTACCGCCAACGTTGTATTATATTTTACCTTTCTAGGTATCATGCTGTAGCATACATTGAGGCGTCAGCTTTCATATACCAAGATGGAAAGGTTAAAATTCACGTCTTCTCGCTTTGCCTATGACCTATAGTTAGTCAATTAAATTTCTACTATTTGTTGAAGGATTCACATGAATGGAACACAGAACTATCATAAAGATAACGCCGTTTAGTTTTTGTGAAATCTTGTGGTTTTCTTTGGCAGGTTACACAGTCGCATGACTTGCTACTCCATGCTGCTAATATATATTGTCTTTGGTTTTTCCAGATTCTTATTGAAGTTGATCATCTACAAGATGTCACAACTCCTTATTTACAAATCAAAGGTGTTAATAAGGAGGCTGTGGCAGCTGCTGGTTCTGCACTCAAGTTGGATTGTTCGTACCCAACGAAGGTGTCCCTCCTTGTGTAAACGAGTATAGAAGAAATAAGTCAAACTTTAGTTTCTCCTTGGCTTTAACTTCTCCATATGTGTCTAGAGCTATCTGCAAATAATTCTGGAGAGATTACCCGCTGGCTGCTGCTGGAAGAAGTTCTAATGGAATTCATGCCCGTCAAGCAGCAAAGCTGCAGGAGATTGTGGAATTCATTCAGTCGCAGGTATGAGTTGCTTTGTCCTGTTTATCGAGCGCACAGAACTCCTAAATGAAGTAGATGGTTGATGTGAGTATGTAGAGTATGCATTCATCTGATTGTGGGAGGCACACTTATTGACTCAGAATTAGATTTTTAGTACATCAGGCATATCTTTCCACGTGCTTCAAAGTTCTGATTGGATTAGGATTGCCTGTTCCATCATTTGCAGCACAGTACGTTCTGGATTTGATTTGATCAAGTGGAGATACAAGGTCTTTGACGTTTTTTTTCTCTATGCAAAGTATATTTTCTTCAATTAGTTCTAGCTTGATTCTTTTTTCCAATGAAAAACGATATTCCTTGTACTGCTCTGATCTGAGGACGTTTTCCTATCTCCTGATTAAGCTAGCAGTCAATTGTGTCGGGGGAGGACATTTATCTGATGACTTACCTATACTTGCCTCTGCTGCTGATAGGGAAGTAGCTCATCCTCGGAAACGTCTCATAGTAGGGATGTGACTCCTTTAGAAGAGGCATAATTGAAGACGTGCAAAAACTAGAACGCTGGCACGCCATAAATACGGTATGTAGAGGCACAATTATGATCCCTTTCTACCATTCATCTCGTTACTAGGAAGTGATTTTGGGCATCTTATCTTGTCTAACACGTGTAATTTTTACGACACCATTGCTTTGATGGGCAGTTACTGTGGACCTTTCTGATTTCAGCCCTCATCGGCTACTCCTTATACCAAAGGAAGCGTCGATGATATCTCGATCTCAGAGGCATCATCGACAACTACCTCTAGTTTCATGCTAATTGAATAACCTCCCTCCGACAGAGTTCTGGCAACAGAAAGTAGGGTTTTCAGATTACACACCTCCTAATAGTCTCTCGGGTTCACACGCTTAACAAGACGAGAAAGGAATAGTGTGGGGGTTGGATAGTTCCTGTAAATATGGTACATTCTCATCCCCCAACCGATAGCATAATTGTTATAGTGCGAATTCAAAGCTAGGTGTCTCTTGCTGAAATGGTATGGTTTACTCATTCGAAATAGTATGAAAGAGGGTTTCTCCACTCAAAGCTTACACTGTCTTGGGATATAGATTATAAACAATGCCCAGGGATGAACATGAGAGGCCTTGGTGTTGCAACTGGTTCAAGGGATACATGGGATCATAATAAGCAAGAGCACTTTTCGGGCGTCTTTGTTTTGAATAATTTAGTTGCTATTACATCCTGTGGCCCGACAACATGGTAAAATGAGGGATCAAAGCTGGCCTTTCGGTGTTAGTTTGGTTGTAATGAGTGGGTCCTGCCACTGGGCAACCTTGGCCAAAAAAAAAAAAAAAAAAATTCCCTCCGAATCAAACCATATTAGCGAAGCATCACGTTCCGATGTAAGTTTTGTCGATACAATATTCTAAAGATGCTGCCACAGCAAAAAAATTAGGGATGTATTAGGTAGGGTTGGGGTAAAATTCGGTATGGCCAGCCGTATAGTGAAGAATGAATCAAAGTTATTAGTCATGTCAACGAGCTTTGTTTTTAGTTAGCAACTTAAAATATAGAGTTTGAGAAGAACAGCTTTCCGCTCTTTTAGAAAAACGCTTAGAAATTTTAAAGGAACAGAGAACAAATCTAAAAAAAAGAGGTATGAGAATGAGATAATTAGTAGACTAAACTTAACCCAATCTAAGCTATATATCGGAATAAACGGGACCACAGCATGGTCGTCATGTTGTGAATGGGTATTTTGTTTTATTACCTTACATATTATGAATGTATATGTATAAAGTGAAAGGAGATGAAATGGAAAAGGTAAGAAAAATCCAATGGAGAGACGCGATTCCGGCAGTGGGCGCACTTATAAAGAAATTAAAAGGAAAGGATGGAAGGAAAACAGCGCAGTAGCAGCGAAAAGCAAATCTTCTCTTTTGGTAAACGCAAAATTACAGAGGACGCCGGACATTGATCGGCGCACGCAACCAACTTAACAGATACCCCCAACACCCCGGCGGTGAACTCCCTTCCCTTCTCTTCACCACCTCCCGTCGCCGTCGCCGCCGCCGCCCCGCCACCCGGTGACGCCAACGGCGGCGGAGGGAGACAGGATTCTGAACCGCCCGTCCTCCCCTGCTCCTATGCGATTGATCGCCATCCCGAGAATCCTCCTCCGCCTCCGCCCCCTAAGATCCAGCTCCCTCCCCAATGCAACCACACATCCGCATCCCCGGTAATTCTTCCCCTTCCCCTCCCGCCTCCCCTATCCGCTCCCCTCGCTACGGTCACCGTCCAAAGTCCGTCCCCGGCGTCCGCTTCTCTTCCCCCTCACGGTCCCAGCAGCCCTCTCGCTCTTTCCCCCAGCGGCTCGCTTGGCTCCTCCTCTCCCTCCTCCTCCGTCGTCAGGGTGTCTTCCTCTTCGCTCCCCTTCTCTACATCTCTGGCATGTTGCTCTACATGGGCTCCGTCAAGTTCGACGTCGTCCCTATCATCAAGCATCGCCCCGCTCCTGGCTCTCTCTATCGCAGCCCTCAGCTTTATCACATGCTCCGCCTCGATATGGATGCCGATAATTCGTCTGCAGATGCGGTTCGTTCCTCCCTTCCTTCTGATCACGACAATATTCATGTTTCTCTCTTCTTCGATGCTTAATATTCTGTTTCTTTTGCAATTTCAACGTGGCCAAGAAAGCTTGCGGTGGACATGAATTAATATTTCACGTATCTTGATTTGATCGACCTTCTGCTAGACAGTGGCTTGATTGTTTCCTGTCATCTTTTTAAATCTGGTGCTTTGTGCTTAGTTACGAGATCTTTGTACTATTTGAATTAGATATCCACCATATGGAAGCACGCTCACAAGGGAGGGGACTGGATGCCTTGCACAAACAGGACTGCAGGAGGTAAACCTTATCATTAGTAGATCAGGGATCCGATGTCATGCTGCAGCTTATGAGGAATCTTGTTGAACTTTTCTTGATATGGCAGTTAATTATTAGTAGGTGTTTCAATCAGTTCTTTTTTATATAGGCAACAGCAGTTAAGATAGACCACGTGTAGATGTTGAGGGATTCGATGAACCTTTTTTCGCTGGGATTTATGAATTTTGTGTCTCTAAGCGACGGGGACATTTATTTTTGGAGTTTTCTCCGTTGAATGAATTTGAAACAAGAACATTGTTCTAAGCGTTTGTCCCTTTTGCACTGTTGGACCCACTCATCTAAAACTTTGGAGGAGTTAGTGGATAAAATATGGAATGTGAATCTAGTATTCATGATTTCCGTCTTTCTTGTATTATAGAAGGTCTGGTTGGTTTTATATTTTTAAGCTAGCACCTTCAGGTGATGGTTTCTGGAAGAAAATTGTGCTGTATTTTATTTCTCAATCAAACACTGGGCCTTTCATACTTCCATTATCCTATCCTTATGATGTCTTATTTCTACATTGCAGAATTGCCTGAGTCAAATGGTTACCTGTACGTTGAAGCAAATGGTGGCCTAAATCAGCAGAGAACATCGGTTGGTTTCTGTGCTTTATGTCATCACTGATGTCTGCTTCATATACATTTCGAATGAATTTGAAAGTGAATTCCTATTGCACGTGTAGTAACTTCTGGAATATGATTTATTGCTATTTCTTTGTAGATATGCAATGCTGTTGCGGTAGCAGGTTTTCTTAATGCAACCCTTGTGATTCCTAACTTCCATTTCCATAGCATTTGGAGAGATCCTAGGTTTGTGAATTCTTTCACTTTTATTTTGTCTAATTGGTCTTTTATAATGCTAGAGTGTTTTCATTTTTTGGTGAAGAAATTATTATTTGTTTGGAATTGTTGCTTGCATAAAGCTTCCTGTTTCCTTAATCGTTCTTATAGCACAACAACTAGGAGATGCTTTAATCATAATAGTTTGGGTTTCCTTATATGCACATTCATTTCCCATACCTAGGATGCATTGGGTACTATAACTAGTATATCAAACACATTTTTTGGTGAACTTTTTGTCCTTTGGCTTAGTATGGTTTATGAAAAATTTTTGTTTCATAGTTTTCTGGATTTTGGTTTCTTGTTCCTGGCTAACATTTGTAAATATTATGGGTTGATTCTATCAAAGCTCAATCTTTACCAACAGAATGTAGTTAGCTAGCTGTAGTGAGAAATATGCATATATGAGGCTAATCAACTGGATGATTTTATGTGACAGCAAGTTCAGCGACATTTATGATGAAGAATTCTTTATCAAAGCCTTGGAGAATGATGTGCGGGTAGTCAATAAAGTTCCTGGATACATAATGGAACGATTTGATAATAATTTGAGCAATGTATACAACTTCAGAGTCAAAGCATTGGCCCCTGTGAGATATTACAGAGATGCTGTCCTGCCAAAACTCCTCGAAGAAAAGTTAGTATAAGATGACTGCTGAGCATACTTTTTTTTTCTAGTTATCTGCTTGTTTTCATGTGTAGTGTTGTGAAGTTGGCCCCTTTGCTGTTTTAATGTGTTTCAATCCTATTGAAAAAGCCAAAAAGTATTTGGGTAATATGAACTTTGAATACTAATACACACGTAACAAGGTCACCTTTAATAGCTCAGGTGCTTATGTCCACGGAGTTCTGAATTAGTGGATATTAGTACAAGCTTCTGTGCAATTGTTCCTTTTTATGAGCTACTACCTGTTACAGGCTCAAGATCTGGCCACATTTTCATTTTCACAAATATTTGCAAGAATTAGGCTATGTATACATATGGAAATCTCCCCCTCTATTCCCGTGCTTATTTGGGGAGTGCTGGACATACTGGTATCTTTTGATGATGTGTTTTTGTCTTGATCTGTTTCTTCTAAAGGCCTGCTGTCCGAAGTGCAAGTTTCTTATCAGGATTATCCTTCTCATAAACTTATAGTTAACATTGGAGAGTGCGGATGTTGTTGGTTGTGATTTACCTACAGAACCATCAATTGCAGTTGGATTTTATAACGAAACAGTTAAGAATATCCCATTAAACCCCTTCATGTACCCTTTAGCGGAAAAGGTTTCATATTTGTATTTAACTTATCATAATTAGGGTTGACAGCGACACACAAATAAAGTTCTATACTGGTGGCAGGTTTTCTTGGACCAATACTGATATCGTTTCTTTCTTTTCCTTTAAATTTGATTGCTGACTTGTTTTCCTACCTTTAGACTCATTTTGCTGATAGAGTTAATATCCTGATGTTGGTTTGGAAGCATTAACCTGAATATGTTTTTGAATAACAGGGTAATTAGGATTTCTCCTTTCGCCAATAGGTTATCACCTGATGTTCCTCCGCCAGTCCAAAGATTAAGATGCTTAGCAAATTACGAAGCTTTGAGGTTTAATCGTCCAATATTGAGTTTAGGACAGGCATTGGTTTCAAGAATGAAGGAACACAGTGCTGCAAATGGTGGGAAGTATGTTTCTGTACATCTTCGCTTTGAAGAGGTGAGATTTGCTGATGCACGAAGTTTTGGAAGCATAATATGCGGCAATGATTTAAGAAAATGACTCTTGCCAGCTGAAAGTTACTCGTTCGTTCATTCATTCATTCAGAATTATACCGTTTTCTTGATCATGCAGGATATGGTTGCATTTTCTTGTTGTGTATTTGATGGAGGTGACCAGGAAAAAACTGATATGAATGCGGCCAGGGAAAAGGGTTGGAGGGGGAAATTCACCAAACCTGGTCGCGTTATACGTCCTGGATCTATTAGGATAAACGGGAAATGTCCCCTTACTCCTTTAGAGGTAAAAATATCATGACATCCTCCAAGATCCTCGTTTGATAGAAATATGACAATTTCATAGTTCTGTGAAATTCCTGCTGTATGCTTAGTTGTGAAACCAACTTTTTTATGTTCTTATCTCGACTGTTTCTGGATGTGGTGAAGACTTAAGAGCACCTGATTCTTTTATTGCCTATTTCTTGCTACTGGATTATATGACCAAAAAATTGCTTCGCCATTTCTGCTGGCGTTGGTCCCATGCAGAATCATTAGCACTGTCTGAATGATATCCTTCTCGTTCTTTCTGCAATAAATTAACTCACTAAAGATCAATCCACTTCATTCTAAACAATTCTCTGAACCAGTTTTCCAATATTATGTAATTTCCTCGTGTTTTGGTTGAACTTAAGTTATTTATTGGAAGTATTGCATTTTCTAAAGTAAGAAACCTGCCTTGTTATTTCTTATTTGGAATATGTGCAGCTCATTTTGTTCCAGTCTAAATTTTTTTAGGTTGGCTTGATGCTTAGGGGAATGGGCTTTGACAAAAGTACATCTATTTATTTGGCATCTGGAAAGATATACGATTCAGAGAGAACAATGGCTCCATTATTGGAAATGTTCCCCTACGTGCTAACAAAAGAGACACTGGCTTCAGAGGAGGAACTAGCCCCATTTAAGGTTGGATATTTTGTACTGTTTATTCCTTCCCTTATTAGGATCTTTTGTGACTAATTTATCTCGTTGCTTCTAGAACTATTCATCAAGGATGGCTGCTATAGACTACACGGTTTGCCTTCATAGTGAAGTGTTTGTTACAACACAAGGTGGGAATTTCCCTCACTTTCTGACTGGCCACAGACGGTATTTGTATGGTGGACATTCGAAGATGATCAGGCCAGACAAAAGGAAGTTGGCATTAATTTTCGATAATCCCAACATTGGGTGAGTAAAAATTAGTGTGATCAAACTTTGATCTTGTGCTAAAGGGTAGTGCTCTCAACTAGATTATTCAGTGAATGACAAAATAGAAGCCAGCTATTATGACACCCCATGATACAGTACCTTTTTCTTCCATTTGAGAGCAGAGAGACTGCGATTGTCTGGTTGTCAACTTGCTCTAAATTTGCATAAGGATGTTTGGCTAGTCTATTGTGTGTACCACACACACCTGATGTCATTATCAGTTTTGTGAAGACTGACAAGAAGTGACTTCATTGTCTATGTTTCTACAGATGGAAGAATTTCAAGAGGCAAATGTATAGCATGCGTGGTCACAGTGATACCAAGGGATTTGAGCTGAAAAGACCCAGCGACTCAATATATACCTCCCCATGCCCAGATTGCATGTGCCGTAGAAACAATACGAACAATTCTAGGTAGATACCAGTGATGTAGTTTGCCTCAGAAAGCATGCACCTGGGCAATTTTACTGCCAACAGGATAACCATTGCCAACTGCCCTCAGTCTGCTGTATCAATCAACATTACCTCCCCTCATGTACAGCCAGAGGGGTCGGCCTGTTCATGAATTTCAGGGCCTCTGAATTTTGCTGGAGGCGCCGGGTGTCGCCTTCCCAGGGCTAGGCTACGTCATCCGAGGGGTGACTACGTATTTCCTGTCCTACATTTTTGTTGAGTTTGTAGGAGGACAGCAGAGCATCCGACCACTGGAGACAATTGTTGGGCGATTGCTTTGATTGGTGTTGCGGCTGTTGTATCTAACTGGCTGCGAATTGACCCATTGGATTCATTCTTGCCCTTATTCTGGCTGTGCCTTTCTGTACATTAGGTGATAGAGGAATCGGGGTCACTAATTCATTGTTTCTTCCTTTCTTTTTGTCCATCCATAAAATAGGCGTGGAATTTTGGAACACTCGTAGCATCATTGTTAGATTCTTGTAATTCAGCTCGGGCTAGACGTTTTCCGAACTTGGATTTCAATGTGACATCGAGTAACTTCGTCATGATTACGGCATCAAGTGGCGGAATCTGCATTTTTTTTGTTGGGAAGTTATCCTCTGCTGCAACACTTGCATACGCCGTATAACCTTGACGGAATTCAGTATTGGCCATGCACAAACAAATTATATAACCATCTACCCAACCTCTTTTGCTGTCATTCTGGTTCTGGCATTATCCGACTGGTCAATCGAGACACTTTGCCGACTAAATTCAATCTACTCGAGCATCTACTACGGGTACAGATGCCTTTACTGCAAGAGGCAAAATTGGCTTGCAACGAACAGCTGCAGCTACTCCCAAAGCTTGTTACATGTGCCCACACCAACAGCAGCAGCAAGTGCCAAGCAGCGTGAAGATACGGTGTCCAGGGAAATATGTCATCCGCAGTAAACAAGGCTCCACCAAGCAAAGATGACATCTTAGGCATGGTATGAGCCATTCTTAGTCCTGGATCTTCCAGTGCATTTTTGGCAAATGATATCTGCCATATAAAAGTGGGGCAATAACATCCCAAGGTGAGATCTTAACATGGGTACAACAAAATCTCAACTCGAAAAATAATATCCCATAGGATGAGATGGTGATTTTGAAAACAAATTCATCTCCAAATCCAATGTTTTAGAAAGTTGTATAGCCAAGTTACCTCCATGAGCCCCATGCGAACTGCGGTGACCATTCTGGGGTTGAACAGGAAGGATAAGAACTGATGCTGCCATCGACACTTTGGGGTTCTCGTGCCTAATGGCTGGAGAAAGACACTATGAACATCAATGCATACAGATTAGGCAATAAGCCCCACCGAGTACCGGGAGGATGCAAGACAAATGAAGTAATATGACTACACAGTTTCTGTAGTTTTACAACTCCTTTGAAACATACCGCTGTTCTAAATAGCCAAATGTTTAGCGACTTCCACTTAGGTGGACAACCTCATCATTCCTTCCTCCAGTAAAATAATTTGCTAGTTGTTGATATGCTATTGTCTAATCTTCTAATCAGGAAAAGGGAACATGACGATGAATTGAAAATCCTCAAGAGCATTCGCTAAAACATTTATGGTATTACTTATCAAAAACATTTAGGATATCGTTCTGCATAGCCACTTACACCGGTTGTAGGAGCTATCATCGTACAGACACCCATCTAAGAAATCCCCTCAGCTTCCCTCTTGAGGAATGATAACATAGCTGAGGCACCTCCTACTCCTACTAAAGAATTTTAGCATAGAGCTTCATGTTCAGGTTCTTCCTGCGGTGTGAAATCACATGGAGTCAAAAGTCACATGTATTTCCCTGAACTCTTCTGAGTTTCCTGACAGAAATCCCCATGCTGGCCAACTTCCTCCAGCACGAAGGGGGCGCATGGGGCATTGCTGGGCACCAACGTGCACGGTGGACACATGGGATAAGTCGACGAATTTGTGCCCAGCATGCTCTAAGCCGGCAATATCTAGCTACGCGGCCCTAACCCTTCTCAAAGCTAACAAAAATTTCTGTCAAGCTTTTTGGACTGATAATCTCCATGATCTGAGAGGGACGTGGAATGAACAGGGAGACAAAATCTTGTCGATTCTGATTATTGGTTTCACCGGGCCATGTATAGCAAGAAAGACAGAAGAAACGGCGAGGTTTGGCTGGAGGCCAGCTCAACTGGGTTTATTCCAGAAACGCGATATCACAACTAAATAAGGAAAATGTCTTCATGCTAAACCACAGAGGAAGAAAAAGGAAGGATAACCTGGGAATGAGTCTTATACATTTGGCTTGAAGCTGGCCGAGGAGGATGAGACATCCCATGAATAGCAAGAAAGACGTTTGGAAGGAACCAAAAAAACAAAACATCCAATGTAGAGACTCATCTTTTATGTCGGAAAGAAAATTGGTGTGTACGAAATGTCTTATTGGATCCCATAAACTTCTGTCTAATTTGGGCCGGGACTTTTCCTTAAATTTAACGACGGCCCAATGAAACATATTGGGCTTCCTCGTTGAATCCGGCCTTCCCATTTCGTACTTTAAAGACAAAATACGGTAATTTATCGCGTTTGAATGGTACGATTTATATTTGATTGGGGAAAGGAGATTCTGACCGAGAAGGAAACAAAAGAAGAAAGGTACTCCCCCCCGCATTAAACACGCGGGCCCTCTCCACTCCGACTCTTTCCGCGTCCGATTAGATATTTCTGTTCGTTCCCGGCTGGGAACAGCCGCCCACTTCCATGTCGTCGTCGGTCGCTGCTGTACCGCCCAGGGGAGGATGGTCCCACGCCGCCGCCGTCGTCCTCTCCTCTACCCAACATCGACGACCCCGTGTCGTCGCCCTCTCCTTCCCTCACCTTTCATCTCATCGCGCGGCGACTGGCGTCATGGCCGTACGTCGCTCCGCGAGGTGCAGCCTTGGGGACGCCGACAAACGGAAGCTGAGTTCACATCTTAAGTCGCTGTTCGGGAAGGGGTTGTTGCTGGGGAGGAGGACATTCTTCCGGTCCAAGAAAGTTAGGAGCATCGTTCTGCTCAACCTGGTTACTTTTATCTACGGTGTGGGCGAAACTTGCTTTTTCCTTCTTGGTCTGATGAAATGCGGGTGCTTATCCCTAGCTGTAGGTCGCTCTGTCATACATAACTACTTTTATTTGCTTCGTTTGGTCGGATTTTGGTGTTCTGGACTGGTTTTTATTGGGAACAGATTTGATTGGAATTGTGGTGCATCTATTCCTTCTGCATGGGTGCTTTCGTGAGAAATCGTATCTATTGCCACCAGTTTCTTTAGTTTTGGATGACCAAGCCTGATGTTTGGTACTCGGTATTGTAGTCGCTGGTTTCTGAATAATTTCGTGGTTTGGGCTTTGCAGCCAGTGAGATTGCTGTTCTCAAGGAGGTGGAGTCAAGCATAGATCCTGCGATGTTTACTGTCGTGAGATTTGTTTCTTCTGCCATTCCTTTGGTGCCTTTCATGATTAAGGGGAGGCATGACACGATTACCCGTAATTATGGTCTAGAGCTGGGCCTTTGGGTTAGTCTTGGGTATATCTCACAAGCACTAGGCATGCTTACATCTGATGCCGGTCGTGCATCTTTTCTTTCAATGTTCACGGTAAGCGCCCTCTTGTACTTACCAAAATCACAATGCAAAATCTGTATGCTCTATTATGGTAGCACGTGTCGACCTTTTGATCTACTTCGTTGATACATTCAGGTTATTCTAGTTCCCATTCTTGATGGAATGCTTGGAGCTTTTGTTCCTATTCATATTTGGAGTGGGTCATTTTTGTCCATCATCGGGGTTGGAATGCTGGAATCTAGTGGATCTCCTCCATGTGTAAGTGGAATTCTCATTTGCACGGTAGTATTGAGAGTAGCACTGCTCATAGCAGGACTACTCCTTACAGAATTTCAGGACGCTCATCGTCTTATGTAGTCGTCGTGAAATTATATCTCAGGTTGGAGATATTCTGAATTTCTTCAGTGCGGTGTTCTTTGGCATCCATATGCTTCGAACTGAGCACATCTCTAGGAGGACGGATAGAAAGAAGTTCCTCCCTCTACTTGGATATGAGGTTCAATTTCATTTATCTACTGCCAATATCATAGAAATTAAAGGGGAGATTCTTTCAGTGTGTAGTCTGATCTTTTGCTCTGCTGCAGGTTCTTGTTGTTGCCTTTTCTTCAATTGCATGGTTCTTCCTTGGAAGCTCTACTGATGTTGTCCAAGATTCTACTACATTATCGTGGTCATGGGCAATGATTTTTGAGTCGATGCTTCAGTTTCCATGGGTAGCAGCTATTTATACAGGCGTGTTGTCTACTGGATTATGCTTATGGGTGGAGGTACACTTTGCCGTTTTGTGTTGACGTTTAATGAAATAATCAATGGAATTTTCATTGATTATCATGCTCCTTCCTTTTATTCTGCTGCTTAAGTTTTCTCTACCTACTTCAAACACGAATTTCAAACTTGTCTGGCCACATCCAAATTATGCTGTATATCTTATGGTTATCCTGGCAGCTGATATTTGATGTGTTCTCATATTCTTGGAAGCGTGTTTTATCTAGCATATTTACTTATATATAGGTCTATCTAGGCCCTTACATTCTAGCCCATGTCGTTTGGTGAATTTTAAAACTTTCCAGGCATTTTTTTAATGCTTATGAAGTTAGATCATTGTGACTCAGTCCCTCATATCAGTGGAGTTCAACATTAGTGGATATGAGCGAGCTTTCATGCAATAAGTTATTCCACGTTTATGAGAATAAATAATGTTTTGAGGTGGCAACCATAAGATTGCATTCCAATAGGTAATTACTCATCTTACCCCATAAGTCGGGAATGCTTCACAATAGATAAGCTCACTTGCTATAGTATACTGTAGTAAGGTGTGTGTGGATGGAGTCAAACCACATTCTCTGTGCCCTTGGCTTCTTTTGATTAGCAAAGATATCATAACTTTTGAGAAAAAGCAGTTGTTTAGGATTAAAGGTAGCTTAGAAGGCTATTGTTGGAAATCATGCAAATGAAAGACTTGGCAATCCATTTAAAAGTAGCTTACAAAGAGGATATAGAATGTATATTTTTCCTTTCATAACTCTTTCCATATGTACCGCTAGCTTATCTAAATGCTAGAAGTGAAACCTTTTGTTCTCTTTTTTTTAATGTTTTCTAGATTTCTTTTCATGTTAATTTGTAGGGAAGACTTCCCTGAAAACAAAAAATCTGGGGGAACGATATACGACCTCCGTGTGCCAATCACTCCCTGGTCAGTGTGGGTAGTGGGGAATGTGCCTGTGTATGGAACTTATAAAGAAAATGCATTAAATGTTTGATGAATGTGTGACTAAATATTTACGCCAATGTTCACCCTGATGCGGAACTTCTTTGAATATGAGATCCTAGAGTGGTTAAAGTTAACATTGATGTGGGTTCACCATGTGAAACAAGCTTTCCTAAATTCATAGATCAATTAAGGAGACAAGAGTACAAGACGACTTCCTGGTGCAAAAGGCTGATTTGATGGAGGGTGGAAATATTAGTGAAATCATCCCCGATTATCTTATCCCCTTTCGGGGGATCTCTAGTGTCAAGACAACTTTTAGCCTTAACCCGTTTATACACTATCTCATCATTGACTTAGAGAGACTGGTCGATGCCCTCTATATAGATATGGTAATTAAAATGTTATTACCCATTAAAGGCTGCAAAAGTCAAGGGGCATGCCTCTGAAAAAAAAACCAACTCAAAAGCTATGTATACCCTATATACAAAAACTAGTACATGTATAGGCGTATACCATAAATGTATGCTATAGGTCGATAACCTATATTGCCTGTGCCTTTTGGCTATTTGTCACGTCCTTTTTTTATTCATGAATTCTGCTTGTTTGCAAATATGGCAAAGAAATGGAACAATTGCCTGATAAAGACATTTCTACTGGAGATATGACTCTCTTATGTTGCGTATTGTACAGATGGCTGCTATGCGTGATGTATCTGCCACTGAAACTGCTATAATTTATGGGTTGGAACCCATCTGGGGTGCTTGTTTTGCATGGTTTCTTCTAGAGGAAAGATGGGGTATTTCCGGGTGGATTGGTGCTGCACTTATACTTGGTAAAGTTCTCATTCTGGTGTTTTTTATTTTCTCTTCTTCGCTTCCATATTCCGTCGCATGCTTATCTCAAACCATGTTTTTCCTCCAGAATTCCTTTTTTCTCTTTGGTACATGCACCACATTAGATGGGGGTTTTAGTATAATCATTTATTTCATGTTTTCATGTTGATGGATCTTCACCCCTGATTATGGCAACTGGACTGTTTGCCTTGATATCTCTCCGTTCATTTTGTTTATAATTAAGAAATGAGAGCTATGATGTTGAAAGGGAGCTCAGTTCGTATATACTCATTTCTCTGCCTATGAATTTACAATTTGAGCTTCATTATACAGATATATATGGACTTAAGCATGCCCCCTTGATTCTATCCTTTGATTCTCATTCATTTTGTGCAATAGGTGATTACTTTTTTCTCCCCAGAGTGTTATATATCACCAGTAGTAAATGACAATAACTCAACCTCAGCAGTGAGACACAGTTGTAAGATAACAACACAGTTGTAAGATAACAAACTGCTGCAATAATCTAAAATGAGTGCTGTGACACCAACGTTGTCTTCATTATGTCCCATAAATGTGTTAATTCATCTTTTCTGTAATCACAATCCTCTCCTGTTGTACAGAAGTTCATTATTATCATGAGTTTTGTCTCTAGTATTCATTTGGCATGATCCACTGCCCTAAATTATCAATATTCCAAGATAGAATTATGACTTGCTCTCATAGATGACCCAATCTAGATAATACGTCATTTCTTCATACAGAGGTTATTTTACGTTTGCCCAGGTGCATTTTATGTGAATAGGTAGATGCATCCATGGCATTCTTTGGGTGCAAAGTTGATTTGCTTGCCTAGAATTTCTTAGAATGACATGTTTTACTGCATTATCATTGTAGTTGTTAGAATTGGGGAATGCTAGGACACTCATTGTGGTCACTCATGTCAGAGATACAGAAGAGTTGTTTTGAGCTGGCATCTCTCTCTAATAGCATGATCCAATCTATGGCAGTTGGCAGTATGACAGTGCAAATGTATGGGGCATTACCTCCAGCGAAGTCAACCGAAACAATGAATGATGGTTTGCGGATTCAGAATGAGAAAGGCAGCTTATCCTCAGCTCCAGTTGTTGTCAGCTCTAAGAAAGACATTTCAAAGATATTGGAGAAGTGAAAGACAGCTGTCTTCCAAGTATGTTCCTTATTCTGTGTTATTTTCCGGCTTCCTTGTCAGTCGTCTAGCATGTTCCAACAAGCTCATAATGGGAAGCTTATGATAGATATCCCCTGTGAGGGTAATGAAATCATAGGTGAGGCTAGCAAGTGGAGACATCAACTAGATGCTGCTCGTGAGGCGTTGAAAGAGACTGAAATGCGAAAGAGTCGTTATACTCGCTTGATGCATGAATAATAGGGGAGAGGGAAAGTTAGAGTCATGGCTGAGAGTAGTTATAGGTTACACGGAGACCATCTATGTGTATTTGGTAAGGTGGTCCATCCAATCAATGTGTATAGTCGATAAAATGATTATGAATACAACAATATATTTGGGATGGGTATATCTTTAGTTACATGACATGAAGATGGAGAACAAGCCTTACGGCTAACTAGTTTATTTTATTTCCTAAATTATTTTGTATGGTGTATATATTCTAGACTAAGCTCATTCAATACAGAAAGGCATTTCTCATTTGTACTTTTCTGACTGGCGATTGTGTCTGTTTTCGTTGGATGATCAGTTATATCTTCGTCTTGGGGGAGTAAGGGGGGGGGGGGGGGTTTGAGACTTGATATAATTCCAAGTGGTCAGTTAAATGGTTTGCCTATGATGCTCTGTTATTTTATTCTCGCTTCTAGAGGACATTAGTGACCATTGAAACCGAAATGACAAGATCTTTTAGCATTGAATCACAAGGGCAGTAGAGGGATAACAAGGAAGGTAAGTCATGTGATGTCTAATCTATCTGCCTTAGTTGTGAGCTTGCATCAGAGAGCAAGCAGACATACATGATATTCCTGATTTAGATGTTTGAATTGACAAGCCATTGTCATTGACTATGCCCAAACAAGCTGGCCCGGTTGGGGAATCAGAAGGCTCGTTGGGAATTTGAAACTGTTGAGTGGGGATGTGTTGCATTTTGCATATATCAAAAGAGATTCCTCCTCTTTTCATCTACCAGGGAAAAAAAGAAAAGGTTAGAAGGGGGTGTCGACAAATGGGGGAAAAGAAACCCAAAGAGTATATGATATGCTTTTAGCTTTAAGATGAAGATGCTCTTCTCTTGATTATGTGGTGGGGAGGGGGGATGTGTCTCTTGGCCGAATATGCCAAATTGCATGTCCATTCCAAGGCCTCGGTGGACAATAATGCCTCATGATGCCCTCTTTAATGATGTGAAGAGAGATTGTAGTGGAGTGTGCCTTTTGGGGTTGATACTATGACATTGGGGTGATCACTTGGTGGGTGTAAGTACAGGGGGGAGGGGGTCACCATCTTCCATTTTTCTGGATCAGCTTGTTCTTGCTTTTCTAGCCCCCGATTGCATTTATGCCCCCCACCCCCTAAATTCAGTCGCTCACTTTCACTATAGATTGAAAATATTTTGAAAGAATCCGATGCAGGTCGACCCCATCGCCTCTTTTCCTAATTTCATTCTCCCCTCATCTTTCCCATGGATGCCATTTTTTATCCGTCTTTAAGCTTCTATAAAGACACGGGTTCCCCCCCCCCCCCAACTCAGGATACTCGTCGTGTTGGGAATAATCATACAGTCAGCGAGTCCTTTGACGAAAGATGGCTCGGCTGCACAAGCTCGAACTCCAGGCCCAGATCAAGTCCCCTCCCGACAGGGTGTTTGACGTCTATAAGAACAAGATTGACCTCATGCCAAAGATCAGCCCTCAGAAGTTGCGTAGCATTCAGGTCCTCCAAGGCGATGGGAGTTCCGTTGGATCCGTTCGCCTCTGGACCTATTTCCTAGGTAAGATGATGCGGGTTGTGTAAGAACAAAAATGGATCGAATGATTCCTGAACTGGTCGTGATTAATCAGGGGAACCGGTGGAGGCAAAGGACAGGATAGACGCGATAGATGAGAGGAACATGTCCATCACGTTCGACATCATTGGAGGGGAGGTCACCAAGTACTTCAAGAGCTACAAGGCCACGATCCAACTCGTATTGGGGGAGGGAGGGTCGAAGAGCTTCGTGAAGTGGAGCGTGGAGTACGAGAAGGCGAGCGAGGGGGTGCCCGACCCCCATGCGCAGCTCGACTTCTTGATAACCATGACCAAGGAGGTCGATGCTTACTTGCTCTGAAACAGCTCTTAGGAACACCGTATGTTGTATTCTGGAGTTCTCAGGTGGAGAAATGTCTGTCCTCTGTCTGTCTGTTGTGTGTGTGTTTGTGTGGGTCCTGTAAGTTTCCCTTTCTCTTCCTGGTCTGCCCATAGTGTGTCGTCATTGATGTGTTTCTCCATGCAACTGAGAATTGTCCAGACTCTAAAAAGGCTCAGCAAAATCACGATATACCACTCTATTGGAAGGCTTGTTGAATTAGAGAAAAAAAAAAACATGAAAAAGAAATAAATATAAGAAAATGAAAATGATCGACAGTGTGTTATATCATTGTAATTTTTCATTTTCCTTCCTCGCTTTTCCTACTCGCTAAAAGGTTCCAAACACAGCCATAGGCGTGATGGGAGGGAGGAATTTTTAGGTGATCTGAGAGCGAGGAAAAATAATTTTATTTATTTTTTAACAAATAATAACTTTTTTTACATATTTTTTATGTCCCTTTTCCCTTTCCGTAAAATTTTTCATTTTCCCAAATGCCCAAAATCCTCCCTGCCGCCAATAATGCCCCTACAAGTGACTCGAGACTCGCTGATTACAACAGGTGATGGAATATAAATAAACTGGTTATATGAAATAACGAGTTCGTGGTGCCTAATAATATATGAAGACCCGGGCTTGGTTAAAGTGCCGTAGGTGGAAAGTGTCATGGATACGAAAATTTTTTCGTATTTCACGAGAAATAATTTAATAAACTATGAAAATAATTCAGTAAAGTACGAAAAAATATCATATGAACTTCCTAAAATTTTACAAAAAAATTTATTAAGCACATTTAGGATTTTTCGTACTTTACAAAAAAATTATTGTTAAATTTTACAAAATTTTTTGGTACTTTACGATTACACATTTTAAGAAAATAATTTCGTAAAGTACGAAAATTTTTTTGTACATACCTTTTTCATAAAGTATGAAATATTGTAGTTGGGCTTCGTAAAATTTAACGAAGCCCATATCGGTAGAACGAATTTTTTTTTATAGAAGAAAATTTTTTCGTAAAGTATGAAATGTTGTAATTGAATTTCGTAAATTACGAAAAACTTTCCATATTCCCGGCACTAACCATTCACGACACTTCAGCTTAGTGTCGTGCTGACCCTGCTTGCGATTGGCCAGGCTCTCTCCTGTCATAACCCAATTTTTTCTACAAAAAACACTAAAAAATTGAAAATCTTCAGAAAATACTAAAAGATTTGTAAATCTTTCGAAAATCAATAAAAAACATAGAAAATCATCAAAGATCAACAAAAATCCATAAAATCGAGAAAAATTATAAAAAATAATTTAATAAAATTAATAAATAGCTAGACCGGGAGGACACACACTAAGAGACAGATACAAGCATCGAGAGAGGAGACAAAGAAAACAACAACGACAAAAGGCTTCGTCGTCGAAGACGCTCAACGACTCCGTCATCATCACCAAGGTAGCATTCTCTTCTCGGTATTCTCGGCAGAAAGTACATCAGGCTATATTCCAGCCGGCCGAGCCTCCCTCGTTCACCGACACGACCCCCAACTCGTTTCCCCTAGAATGCAAGACGATCGACAACTCCGTCCACGACTCGCGTTACCGGACAATCCGGTAAATTCTTTCATTTGCTTCTGTTTAATTCGATGAATTTATCTACTTTGATTCTGTTTCCTTTTTTTATTTTTCGCAACCAGCATGGCGGCGTCCGCGACATCCGTTAAATGCAGTGAACGACTCCATAAAACGTGGATCTCCCATAAAGCTAGTGCTGCAACGGTCGGGGATCCTAAAAATATGTGTGTTCATGCCACGTGAGATGCCGCCGTACATCATATGGGCAATCCTCGATGTCCGCCCCGTGAACCACAGGTGTAGCGGGATGATTGATCCCTTGAACAACTACCGACCATTGGTGGATCAAGTATCCTGTGACCTGATCTCTCTCAACCCCATCCAAAATTTCAACTATTACGACGAGAGAGAAGAGGGAAAGTTCGCCAGCTACGGCCACGGGCTCTACACGCGAGGGATCTCGGGAGCGGAATGCAGGACGTACCTCCACGTTGCGAATGTTCTCAGGATTCAAGACTGCCGATTCGTATACGAGTCTCAGGTCACGTTGGTGGACTGTCACATGTAAATCAGCGAATACGACGTCAAGTGGGATACCGCGGAATCTATAATCTGAGAGAAGTTGGGATTCCACCCGCAAGTTTATTCGAGTTGCAGCGTCTGCGACAACACGTTGCATGAAATCTTCAGACACGTTGATTCTAGATATCTTTCAAGAACCTCGCCATGGAGAAAGTTAGCTCCCCCATCATCAACAACGTCTGGAGGGCCTGCACCGTTGTCAGCCTCGTCACAGCCGTTGTCCTCTTCCTTTACCTCAACCAGGGAAACCGTGAACTCATCCAGGAATCGTTGAAGCCCAACGATGCTGTCTCCATTTCTATTTCCCCCCTCCACGTCTTCCCCCCTTCAAGAAATGAATCCGAGATGAACGAGACTTTCGAAGGCCCGTTCCTTGATGCAAAGAACGGGAGTTTGACCGATGCTGAGAAGAACGGGAGTTTAGAGCACCTGTCCACTATCAGCATGAACGAGACTCTGGAGGGTTCGTCGCTGCCGATGAAGGACGAGACTTTAGATGACTTGTTTTCCCCGGTGAAGAATGTCAGTTTAGAGGACTCTTGGCTGCCGGTGAAGAATGAGACTTCAGAGGATTCATTGCAGCAGGTCAAGAACGAGCCTCTAAAGGAGGAAAATGGAATCACTACAGAGGACAACAACGTGAAACGAGAAGCTAAGTGCTGTGATGTATTTGACGGTAGTTGGGTTCACGATACGACCAACAGTCCCATGTACAATGCGCACGGCTGTCCATTCCTAAGCGACCAAGTGGACTGCCGGAGGAACGGGAGGCCAGATTTCAATTACGAGAGTTAGAGCAGAACTGACATGTTGGAGAGACTGAGAGATGTAACAAGCGGGAGCTACAAGATCTTCCGCTCAAAGAATTATGGATGCTCACCAGGAAATGGAAAGGCGCCAACACCACAGCAGCGGCAGCGCACCCTCCAGCAGCTTGGGGTGATCCAGCACCCTCCAGCAGCTTGGGATGATCCAGCACCCCCCAGCACCTCCAGCACCAGCAGCAGCAGCAGCAGCGGTAAGCAGCCGCACCAACAGCAGCAGCGGCGGCAGCGGCCACTGTCAACTCCTCCTCGATGCCACCATCTCGTCCGCTGCCGAAGCGTCCTCCTCCTCCGTGCCGCTGCCCCTCTATTCTGACCTTATTGTCATCCCCGTCGCCACGCCTTTGTTTTCCTCGGACCTGGGCAAACTGTGCTCGGCGTCCCAGCAATCACAACTGCAGCCTCTCCAATCCAGATTTGAATCCTCGTCCCTCCAGGAGTATGACTTGCAGCCGCCATTATGGAAGCAACAAGTTCGTTGACGACATCGAAGACCTCTGTCATTCTCGCGCCCTCAGCCTCCATCAGAATCGAGCTCTCCGGAAGTTTCCGAAGAATCGAACCACCTAGAACATGAGGATGACTGGAAAGGGAGGTTAACCGCACCGTCTGCATGTCTGAACGTGGAGGATACCACAAGAGAGAACGAGCCTGTGGACGATGGAATGGAAAGGCCAATTGAAATTTGGTCAAACCACATAGACTCAGAAATTGCAAATCAGGGAGCCATACACCATGGAGACCGATGATGGTGATGATCCGATTGGTGGGGATAATGCTATGGTTTTGGACTTTGTTATCCCATCCACCAGATCTGATAATGGCGTGGGAAATGCTCTAAGATTTGTACCTGAAGATGTTGCTCCAACATTTCCCATCATTGCTGATGCGGATAATCAGGTCACGGCATCTTCTTGTCCAGGCAGGGCAATCAAGTCGAGCAATCAGTTTCTCATACTGAACATGTTGATTGTGAGCCCTCATCATCAATGCAAAATCTTGATGCTCAGAATGGCAATCAAGCTGATCATGCAGTTTCAAATTCTGGGCCGAGTGAGAATACCATTGACCCAACATTTTTGGAGGCATTGCCCGAGGATCTGCTTACAGAAGTTCTAGCTTCCCAGCAAGCTCAGCCAGTCCAGCCTCATGACAACCTCAGCCATCTTCTTCTCACTGACCCCGTCCGCGCCGCCGTCCTCTGGCACCACCACACACCGCCGTCGCCAACCCATGGCGTCTCTCTTCAGCATTCTCGGCTTAAATGACCGTGCCTCCTTCACCCACTAGCGGCTCCACTGAAGGCCCAAGGTGTTTTCCTGACCACAGCTCCCTGGAACAAAGAGCGACGGTTAGAGGTGATCTCCCCACAATGGTGACCCACAACCTCGTCATTGTATCCAGAAACCGGCCTTTCGATCGGGCAACCTCCTCGAGTTAGCAACGCCACTCGTGTTTCTCCCAAGATCCGCAAGCTCTGAGTACTTAGATTTGAAAGTATCTCGGGAGCGTACCTTGCGGACAAACCAAGGCACGCACCCCATTCAACGTATTCAAGATAATGAAGTATTCGAGGGATTATTTGGATTCGCGAAGATCAAGACCCTCTGAAGACGGCTTCGCACTCACCAACGTTACGGCATCAGCGGCTCGTCAGGTTCGCTGTCAACCTATTTTAAAACAGCACCGTGAGGTACAAATGCTAACGGGAGCGTTCTATAGAGCGAGAAATGGTACAACACCCGGTTGTCCATTGAATTTATTTTTTTTGGCTTAGAAACTGTTAAGGGCATTAATCAATCTATGATTGTCTGCATTTTTGCCCCAAAAATCAACTCTCAGGAAATATTTTCTAAAAATGATTCACGTAGACATTTTAAGCATTATTGAGCTCGAGATCATTTTTTTTTTATGTCAAACAACTTCTTTTCTAAAACCGAGCTCAAATAAATTAGACATCAAAGACACACAACAAACGTCTCCCTTTTCTTTGTGATGCATGCGATTTAGTAATCCCTAATTCCCGAACCTTAACGAATCTCTACAGTTTTTTCTAACTTGAACTTAAAATAAGTTAGTGTCGACTCCGGTATTTTCAAAATCCGAAGCCTTATCGTTATGGAAGAATATTCATTTTAAATGGAACCGGAAATGGGATCCACCGCGAAACTCCCAGAGGATTCAGAACCACCAGGCCTTACATCACAATCATGTCCTCGCAAACATGATTTTCATCGATCCAGATGGAAATTTAATTCGCGCTCGTTCACTCAATCGTTTCAACTTGATGAGGGTTGTATTATGTCTTAATATATTATAACCTTACAGAACTTAATGGAGAAGTTTTTGGTTCCAAAGCGTTGACCTTTCGTATCCCGAAGGATCTGAAAACGAGCATCACAACTAGGCAAAGCTTGCTTCCCTAATTTTATCCCACATCATGTTTTTGCGAGACTGAAGACCTCCATTCCAACTGGTTAAGGCAAACTCATGCAACATATAATATCTGGAGGATCCCCGACCCCCCTCAAAAAAATAATCCAAACAAAGATTAGTTGCACCAATAATATGAAGATGAGGGGGGTGTTCCTTGTTAGTAAATCTATCGAGGGGATGGAAATAGATGAGCTAAACAAACGTAAAAGAAGAGAGGAAAAGAAAAACAGTCAGATGTGCCCCACTTCAGTTCGCCAAACGCGTATCTTCGGTAAGGATATGGCTCTTCTTTCTTTATTATTTTGGAAACGTAGAAGAAAAGGCAACTCAGATTGATTGGAGAAGATGTGCCGTGGATCCTATCAAAATCTGCCTCTCAGTAGTTTCAATTTCTCTTTCTGTTCTATTCAATCATTTAAAGTTTGTTCGTGAATAAAATGGAACTTGAATTTTTGGGGGTCCACATTTCCTGCTTGTTGCATCTAATTGTTGTTCAGCCGTCCGTTCCTCATCACTCTGACAAACGGACGAAAACGAAGTTAGTTTATGTACTTTGACTTTCGCTTGAAGAAATGAAGTAAAATATCCGCTGGGGATGTGGGATGGGTATGTCCATCTCGATGGTCGTTCTAATTCCATCTGAGGAATATAAAAATTTTGTTAGAGAGCAATATAAATGATACTCCGTTTTAGTATAATCATCCGTGGTGACAACAAAGGCAATCTCGAAGCTTTGGTTCGAAAATTTCCACCCAACCGCCCGCGCCTTTGTCCATAATATAGGATGTTCATGTACCTATGTTAGGCAAAGGACAGACAACAAGTGAGCTCATGTAACTTGTTTTTCTTTCAAAGTAAGAATGAAATTTGTTCATGTAATTTCATTTGTATGAAAGGCGAAATAGAGTTTTGATACTTCCCTTTTGCATGATTTCATCGTTGCATCTTCGTCCGATGGAAATCGAAGGTCGACAAAATTACTGCAAGACTTTGGTTTGATGTATGTTCTGTAAGGATGCTCATGTACCTATCAAACAGATGGCTAGAAACAAGGAAATTCTTGTAACTTGTTTCTGTTAGAATAAGAATAAAGTTTGCTCGTGTAACTTCATTTGTAAGAAAAGTGAAGTAGAGTTTTAACACTTCCCTTTTTGTGTGATTTCGTCAATGCATCTTCGTCCGATGGAATCGAAGGTTCGACGAAATTGTTACCAGACATTTCCTTTCGATATTTGTCATGGTCTTATAATCCGAACGTCCCATTAGCCGAACTACTTCCGATCGCCATATCAGATCATTTGGTCAAAAAAAAAAAAAAACCGTCGTTGCTGGGCTTAAGGGCAGGTTGCAAGCACAGGTATGCACGCCGCTAGCTAGGGCCAGAGATATCGGGGACGTTATCATCCGACGGATACTTTTTGTTGGCCGCGGCCGATCCCTTGCTTGAATCTTACATATAACTCCCAAAAGTTCGCGTAAGATATCTTCATCCACGAACAAGAGGTTATGCCTAGTGCTATCGCAGTTCCCATGTTAAAAGTATACATCTACATCTACATGTACATGTAACTAAAGGGCAAAATATCCTTTTTAAAAAAAATAATAATAAAAAATAGCCACCTAACATTTGAAAAAATTACATGGTAGATTATTAAAGTTTTAAGCTTTTAGGATAACGGAGAAGGGTCAATTTATTATTATTATTATTTAAATATACATTCAACGGATGTTAATAATTGTACGGGGTTAGGTGACATTTAATAGGAAAAAAAAAGGAACTTTTTTGCTAATTTAAACCTTTATAAAATGTTTATTTAAAAAATACCACTTATCTGTCAATTATTGTTAGTATTTATTTTTCTAACAATGCACATGGAACCACTCAAGTTCACAATTCTATATAATGAACTCTCCACTCTCCCATTCAGGATGAGATCGCACTAAATTCATTCATCCCTCCCAGTTTTGGATCCCGAGAGAGAGAGCGAGATGGCACTTCACGGAAGCATGAAGATTGATATGTGGATAAAGGCTCCGGCTGACCAGTTCCACAACGTGTTCAGCGCCAGGCCTCACCACATCTCCAAAGCCAGCCCCGAGAAGATCCAAGCATGCGAGCTTCACAAAGGCGATTGGGGGAACTCCGGATCTGTCATCAACTGGCACTATGTCCATGGTACCACGCCGAAAGCAAGTGTCAAACTTTCTTTTCGAACAAGAGATATGGTTTTCAGCGGTTTCTTTTCTCGTTTTCTTTATTGTAGATGGGGAGTCGAAAGTGGCAAAGGAGATCGTTGAAGAGATAGATGATGAGAAGAACTTCACAAAGTTCAGGGTGATCGATGGAGATCTGATGAAGCTGTACAAGGACTTCACGCTGCTGGTGCAGGCCACGCCAATGGACGATGGGAGCTTGGTGCATTGGAGCCTTGACTATGAGAAGCTCAACGAGGACGTCCCCGAGCCTTACACCCTGCTTGAGTTCTGCGCCCACATCACCAAGGACATCAGCAGCCACCTCGTGGCCCAGGCCACCTAAACAATCCGTTCTTCCAGGGGAGCGAACCCTTCCCTGAGCGCATCTGCCCCACGCTCATGTGCATTATTACTATATGGCGTGCGCCCGCTTGTTTGTGATGTTGGAGTGTGTTTGCTCGTGTTGTGTAACTCTAAGCCGTGTACCCTATGTGAAGTTTCGTAATTGAATATCTGTTGGCGTCGAATATGTTCCGAACGCAACATGTACGGAGTTGTGCGGTGGGGGTTCTGTTTATACGTGTGGCCCTCGTGGAAAATTTAAAATACGAATAATAAAAAGATAACACAAGATAAATTTGTACCGAATGCATAACGGTTTACATAACTAAAAAGGGAGAAAGTATATACTGATACGGTCTCGGGATAACACGGGCTACTCGGACATGCGATGGCTCATAAGAGAGAACCCTCCGACCTCTCACACGCTCAGGGGTCTAGGAGAGAATAAACCCAACTTTTTTCTTATTTCTCTCTTTATTCAATAGATAATTAGGCCTTAGGCTTACATCAAAATCTTCAAATAAAATAAAATAACTCAAAATATAAAAATAATTCAAATGTTTTAAAACTATTCGTAAACGACTGAAGTCTTTACTGTTCGTATCATGTACATACAGCCATCCTTCCTAACAAGTAATCAACGTGTTCGCGCACGAAACGGATCACGTTGGAAATATTTGGCAATGGACTCACAGTAGTTATATTGTGGTCGCCAGTAAGAAGATGCACAATTTTATTGAAATCAAATGCAAGTCTTACAATCTTAATGAATAAAGGAAACAGGGCTTACAGCCATTAAAAATGGAAAAAGAGCGCAAGTATTGATGACGATGTGGAAATCCGTGACGGTGGAGAACTTGTGACGAAGGCCTTGGAAGCTCGCTCCGTCGGTGGTGGTCGCTGGCGGGAGGCTGTGACGAAGGCCCTACGAGCTCACTCCGTCGGTGGTGTCGCTGGCGGGGGTTGACGGCAAAGGCCCTACGAGCTCACTCTGCTGGCGGAGGGAGGTTGACCTACAAACCGGGTCGAGGTATCTAATTTCCTAAAGTTGACGAACAAACTTCAGTGTTTTGGCTGTGTGTGGTCGTACCTTGTCTTGAAAAATTCCTCTGCTATTTATAGAGGACTTGTACGTGATTAACGCGTAACAGATAGATCGTTTTGCGGATCGTGTTATAGATCGTGGATCCCTAATGTCGTGGGAGTGTCTCAACAAACCCCCCTTGATATATGGGATCACGTTCCTGGATATTTAAGATCAGTTTACGATCTTTAACAAACGTGATTGAAAATGAATAAATTTATTTCAACCTCGTCGACTTGGCTGATCTGTACGGACTACGATCGACTTGGTCGACGTTATCCAGGATTCCGTCGACTTGACCCTACTAGTAAACCTAGCTACTGTTGAGTCATCTTGATTGACTTGATCACCATACTCTTTCGTTGTGAGTCGACCTAGTCGACCCCGTTCATAAGTCGACCTAGTCGACTTCATCATAAATCGACCTAGTCGACCTCGTCATGGGTCGGTCTAATCGACTTCGTCGTGAGTCGGCCTAGACGACTATATCTTGGGCCGACTCGGAGTGTAACTTGAGAGATTACTGGGTTTCTATTCTAAACCCAGGCCCAAAATTAATTGCCATGTCAACATAAGCCCCCCCTTTTATGCTGGGTTTGGCTATGCCGACTCAGCAGAAATCATACCCTATATATAAAGGAGAGTCATCGTCCTTTTTCCCGCACTTTTCTTCCTTGCTCAACACTTCTTCATTTTCTCCAAGAAACTAGAAACCCTCGCTTCCCGGGAAAACTCTTCGTCTTTCCTCCTTAACACTCTTCCGATCCTTAAAAAAGATGTCGACTTTCAAGGCTTTCGAGGTCCATAATCAGCGTGCGGGGCCAAACGGACCCATTCCGGTCACAGAGGATCAGGGATCGGGCGTTCACCCTCGGACCTATCCTGCCGGAGCGTCTCTTACCGGGGGACAGTGCCGCTCAACTATCTTGTCACCGAGAAGCCCATCCCGATCTGCCATCCCAACTACGTCGATCCCCCTCAACTGGGAAGGTCAGGGATCCTTCCTGTGTTTTCCTTCTTCGTCCAAATCTGAGATGGTGGAAATGGCTCGAGATGTGGGTGGAGGGCACTTCACAGAGAGGTTTAGGAGTCAGAAGATTTCTGAGAGGTTCTTTAGGATGTCCGTGGGCAGACAAGAACTGTGATCCTAGAGTCTGCTCGGCTATGCTGCCTTTCTGGAAATTCCTCAGTCAATTGCTTCTATTTCCCGGAGGGTCCCATGTCTATTACCTTGGCAGATGTGAAGATTTTTGGCCAAGGTGGTGCAAAGTCAATAGCCTCCCTGTTCGCCAATACTCTCTGGCAGGCGATATTAATCCCAAGGGCGCCCTTCAGTACATGGAGAGGTGGTAAGCAGGCACTTAAAAAATGGCCTCAGCAGGCAAAGAGCCAGATGAGAAGTTGTCGACCGAGTGCTTGTTTGGCGCCCGGGAAGAGGTCGAGTTCCTCAGCACTTGGTTAAGCAAGTTTGTCTATTGCTTCCCAGGGAGGGAAGAAGGTCAGCCACACTTCCTTATCCAGTGGCCAACTTTCTGAGGGAGACCAATGAAGAAATCTCTTGGGCCCCCTTCATTTTGGGTCTTCTTTACCATGATCTGGACTAGAGCGACGACTCAGATCAAGCCGTTTCCAAAACATCCAGCAGGAGGATTGCTCTGGTTAGTTTCACTTTTGGTCGGCTATGTGGATGCCAGGATTGACTGGGTTCAAGGGCCCTGCTTCGCCCCTCGAGTCGGCCTATTATGGGAGGAGGACCATCTTGGAGCAGTGCTGCCAGCGGAGAAAGGATCAATGGCTTATGACATCGGTCACTGGCCCACATGAAGCACATCGTCGACTTCGGCAGGGCAGATCGACGCAACTGGGCACCCTTTCTAGGCGTCAAGACATTTGCTCAGGAAATTAAGCTTCAAGCTGCTCGTGGCTTCTGGAATGGGGTATTGACCCGCGGGGAAGGGACCTTACCAGTCATCTTCGACGGGCTACCTGACCTTTGAAGCCTATAACCCTCAGCAGTGTGCAAAGGCGGCAGTTTGGGTTCATCCAGGGCGTAGCGGTTCCACTTGCTGATCCTACCGGTGGCTTGTGCGGGGATAGGATGAAGAGAATTTCGTGCAAGCCGATCTCCCGAAGACCCTCGACTTTGCTCAACAGCAAGGCGCAGCTCTCCACCAGATAGAATTCCCATCTGGTACTTTATGTCTGTTTCGCCACGAAATTCTTCACTGTGCTGTGGTCGACTACTTATGAAGAGCTGCGGGCTTTGATGCATTTCTTGGAGGTCTCCAAGGATACCTGATTTTTACATGGGCGACGCACATATCAAAGCGAGAGGTTGAAAGACTTAGCTTTACTTTAGGAGTGATTGGGTTCTTAGTATTAATTGCGAGCTTTCACCTTTTCAGGATCAATGATGCCTCAAGGCTCTGAAAAATCCAAGCCTAAGGGCTCCCCTTGTTCGTTCTGCTCCTTCTAGGCTTAAAGTCGACTGGCAAGGGGAAAGCTAAGGTGGCGAGCCCCAGGAAGACAGCTTTAGGTGGTCCTCCAAGGCTCGACCTAAAAGCGCTTCCCAAAGCGCAAAGCGATCGAGGCAGGAGATCTTTGAAGAGGTGCCTCTATCCCAGAGGAGAGGAAACTGGTGTGAAAATGGTACCAGCCTCAGTGGCGTGGCCCCTCTTCCCAATGTCGCTCGACTACCGTAGCGGCGACTTCTTCTTCGAGGTCGCAGCACAGCGGTCGGGCCCCAGTGAGATTCATCATCTGCTGCGGTGCCTGCCGACCTTAGTGACGGTCAGGTGTATCGCTCGAGGAGCGACTACAGAGGTATGACTCTACTGGTTCTAATTCATCTTGAGCTTCTGTATCTAACCCGCACTATATTGCTTAGGGCGAAGCGTCAACGGGAGGTGGTGGTGAACCAGCCTACTCCGGTTGTAGTCGAGACGGAGTGCAACGGCCTCAAACCGTCGAGGTGAGCTCGGACTCCCTGCTAGGATATATTACTCTAGTTCATATATGAACTTTTAGTCTTATTACACTCTACCCTAGGAAGAGCAGGCTCCTGAAGTCTTGCTACAAGAAGGAACCACTAATGGTTCTAGTCGATCCTTCGATTCATTCGACGCGAGAGGGGGCACCGCCTCAGCCGATGCAATAGGAGGAAGAACTAGGGGCGTTCCTTCTTCCTCAGTCCCCACTCCTGCACCACCAATGGTATGTGTTGTATCTTCTTTCACACGAAGGCAATGGCGTTGTTTATCACGATTCTAACCGCGACACTTCACAGGTTCGTCCGAAGAGAGTGAAATACGGACTGCTGGTCGCAAGATAGGCTCCCTACACCTCCCACTTCTTTTATTTTCCGGGCCGAAAATGTTCTGAGGATTTTACTACCTTCAGAGGTTAGGTAATCTCGGTTTTTTTTATTTTTTTTTTTTTTTTTTTTTTTTTGGAATCGCATGGATGTGTCTGACTTTCTCGGGGTGCTGTGAGTCTTAGCATTACATTTATCATTTCTTAATCTGCATGTCCTGCTTTGGCAGGCTACTCTCGACTTAAGCTAGAACCCATGTGTGAAGCCTTGTCACCAGGACAATCGATAGTGATAGAATTCTGACCCAACTTCTGCACATTGACCCCTTAAACGTTCGACGAGTTTAAGAGGAAAATGTTGCAGAAGCTGCAGAAGGAGATCGAGACATCCCCTGCGGGTTACGGACGGTAATACTGCGGGGCCGCTGCAAGAGTTTCATGTCGACGTATATTACCCGGCTGGGTGGAGGGAACTGACTACGCCACCTGCTCATCCTACGGACTGTGGACCGATTCTCGAAGATGAGTCGGATCGATCAATGAAGCTCAAGAGGGCAGGGCCTCTAAAAGCGTGCACAGGACGCTTCCTCCCAACCATTTGAGTCGAGACGATGTGCAAAGAGAAGCTGACCGACAGTGAGAGCACAAGATTAGATAGTTTCTATACGGAAACCTGAAAGATCATGACCTGACTCTGCAGCTTTTGGGTTGTTGCGTAGCGATTCAATAATCTCAAGAAATCGGTGAGCCAGGAGGCCAACCCTGGAGAAGGATAGAGAAAAGGTCGTCGACCTTTATGGACCCTAGGCGAAACAGAGAGGTTGAAACGCGAGAGCGGACTCGGAAGATCTCTCGTAAATCCCGCCTAGGTTTGTCCCCTCGATTTTATGAGGACGAAGTTTGCGGGTGTTATGGGGAGTTCTAGAACTTGTAATCCAAATGAAGCAACGCAAGTTCGACTTAGTTTTATTTTGCTTTACTGAACAAGATCGCACTTTTAAGTTTGTGAATCTCAACGGGAATGAATTATGTCTCGTAGATAATGAGTATTAGATCTGTCCCATCTACGCGGGTATAATTCAGATGGTTCTTTATCCATAATCAGACACGTTTAACATGAGAGCCTTAGCGTCGATTTATTTTCATTAGGTAAGTTAAGCGTCTTTCCCAAATTAATGGATGAGTCCTTTGTCTTAGGATTTTATGATGAGCGCAACCAAGATAGCTCTGCGCATTAGGATTTTAATGATATTTACCATTGAATCACTTCAATGGATGCCTATCTCCCTTGCTAACTGGTCATTAAGTAGCGCCTATACGGTATAGAAGATGAGTATGTCTTCGCGCACAATCTTCTCATATGGACCCTCCCAATTAGCGAGACCACAATTTACCCTATGACTTGGTCCTTTTGATTTAAGGGGCTAGCGATCATCTATCCATACCAAGTCGCCCGACTTTGAAGCGTTCATGATGGGACAACCTTTTTTAGTATAATATCTAGCAATTACCTTTTGCTTATGTACCCTTCATAATGTTTTGTCGGGTCCTATTGACGTCGAGTTCGCTTCTTCTCCCACAATTCGCTTTCTTAGAAGCGATTAAGGTACAATTTGCCTCGTCATGCAAGTCAGGGATGAGCTACCCATGTATAGCGGAGACGCTTGTGATGCGAATCTACAATAGGTCTAGGACAGCATTCTTGCCCAAGTATACCAGCGAAAAAGGGGGCTTCTCCGGTTGCTGTCTCTCATTGGTGACTCTATAGTACCCTACAAGGTGTCCATGTAATAGGTTTCGTAGCCATTTTCCTTGGATTGTGACACCCAACCAATTTTTCTGAATGTTAGTTCTTTATGAGCGTATTTAGTAGCTTTACAGCTTTGTCCATTCGACTGGGGGTTAATAGATGGTTGTCGAATTAGTGATTGAAAAGCATAAATTCATCAGCGAATTCACAGCACCTTCTCAGTGATATTGAAGAAACTGGTTGCCATTTATTCTACTACGATATTCTGGACTCCCAGAAGATTCTATAAATGAATGGGAGGATCTGAGAAAATCGTTCACCTCATTTGTGTATCCAATTTTCTTGGTTATACTTGAGCCTCGACCCACTTGGTAAAGTATTCTAGTAGCGACTAGAATGTAAGGCATCGCCTTTACACGATGTGTGGGTGAAACCTCCCCGATTATATCTAAAGCCCAAGACCTAAACGGCCAAGTCTTGAGTGACTGAGACTAAATCGGATCGCATTGGGGCCCTTGTCACCGGACCATGTTTTTGACACTCTTGGCACCCCTTCTAGCCAATTCTATTGGCAATTCTTTAGGCATTGATGGACCCAGTAAAAAACCATGTCTTTGCATAGTCCAAGACATTTTGGTGCCAGATTGGTGATACCCTCATAAACCCTGGTGGAGTCTCCAACATAATTGGGGTCTCTTCGGTCTAAGGTCGACTCACCTTAGTAGGACTCGCTTCTTTGGTCTTTCTGTAAAGTACCCCCATCTATAAGGGTGTACGACCAAAGCCTGAGTCTTGATTCTTTGGCTCGCCTTTTGTATTGGGTCGGAGAGGAAAGTCGGTGATTTGGTCTCCTCCAATCTTTATCGCTTGTTCATTATGTTCAGAGTGAACGCTTCGTCCTTGGGGGGGGGGGGAAAGGGCTAAGTGGGAAGACTATTTTCTGGGATACTAATCGCTTCCCCTTTTGGCCTTGTATCCTGAAGCCTTTGGGCCTAGGTCCGTTAGCGATTGTGTTTTTTCCTCCCGGCCTACAAATAGGAAAGTAATTGCTTCTGAAGCCGCTCGACTTGGGAGCCTTCGAGC
>JARUPY010000453.1:0-49042 GCA_029817715.1 Melastoma dodecandrum
AATGCTTCCTAAACTATTCAAAATTGGAGTTCTACATTTGACATTCGGGTCCCTTTCGTTGCACAATGAGGAACCCCGCGCACAACTTACGCAAGGTTGTGCATCCCGCATGCTCCGAACCTTGGTGCTTCCGAACTTGCATTTTTCGAAGCCTAAATGATCCCCAAATGCTTCCCAAACTACTCAAAATTGGAGTTCTACATTTGACATTCGGGTCCCTTTCGTTGCACAATGAGGAACCCCGCGCACAACTTACGCAAGGTTGTGCATCCCGCATGCTCCGAACGTTGGTGCTTCCGAACTTGCATTTTCCGAAGCCTAAATGATCCTCAAATGCTTCCTAAACTATTCAAAATTGGAGTTCTACATTTGACATTCGGGTCCCTTTCGTTGCACAATGAGGAACCCCGCGCACAACTTACGCAAGGTTGTGCATCCCGCATGCTCCGAACCTTGGTGCTTCCGAACTTGCATTTTCCGAAGCCTAAATGATCCCCAAATGCTTCCCAAACTATTCAAAATTGGAGTTCTACATTTGACATTCGGGTCCCTTTCGTTGCACAATGAGGAACCCCGCGCACAACTTACGCAAGGTTGTGCATCCCGCATGCTCCGAACGTTGGTGCTTCCGAACTTGCATTTTCCGAAGCCTAAATGATCCCCAAATGCTTCCTAAACTATTCAAAATTGGAGTTCTACATTTGACATTCGGGTCCCTTTCGTTGCACAATGAGGAACCCCGCGCACAACTTACGCAAGGTTGTGCATCCCGCATGCTCCGAACCTTGGTGCTTCCGAACTTGCATTTTTCGAAGCCTAAATGATCCCCAAATGCTTCCCAAACTATTCAAAATTGGAGTTCTACATTTGACATTCGGGTCCCTTTCGTTGCACAATGAGGAACCCCGCGCACAACTTACGCAAGGTTGTGCATCCCGCATGCTCCGAACCTTGGTGCTTCCGAACTTGCATTTTTCGAAGCCTAAATGATCCCCAAATGCTTCCCAAACTATTCAAAATTGGAGTTCTACATTTGACATTCGGGTCCCTTTCGTTGCACAATGAGGAACCCCGCGCACAACTTACGCAAGGTTGTGCATCCCGCATGCTCCGAACGTTGGTGCTTCCGAACTTGCATTTTCCGAAGCCTAAATGATCCCCAAATGCTTCCCAAACTATTCAAAATTGGAGTTCTACATTTGACATTCGGGTCCCTTTCGTTGCACAATGAGGAACCCCGCGCACAACTTACGCAAGGTTGTGCATCCCGCATGCTCCGAACCTTGGTGCTTCCGAACTTGCATTTTCCGAAGCCTAAATGATCCCCAAATGCTTCCTAAACTATTCAAAATTGGAGTTCTACATTTGACATTCGGGTCCCTTTCGTTGCACAATGAGGAACCCCGCGCACAACTTACGCAAGGTTGTGCATCCCGCATGCTCCGAACCTTGGTGCTTCCGAACTTGCATTTTCCGAAGCCTAAATGATCCCCAAATGCTTCCCAAACTATTCAAAATTGGAGTTCTACATTTGACATTCGGGTCCCTTTCGTTGCACAATGAGGAACCCCGCGCACAACTTACGCAAGGTTGTGCATCCCGCATGCTACGAACGTTGGTGCTTCCGAACTTGCATTTTCCGAAGCCGAAATGATCATGAAATGCTTCCTAAACTATTCAAAATTGGAGTTCTACATTTGACATTCGGGTCCCTTTCGTTGCACAATGAGGAACCCCGCGCACAACTTACGCAAGGTTGTGCATCCCGCATGCTCCGAACCTTGGTGCTTCCGAACTTGCATTTTTCGAAGCCTAAATGATCCCCAAATGCTTCCCAAACTACTCAAAATTGGAGTTCTACATTTGACATTCGGGTCCCTTTCGTTGCACAATGAGGAACCCCGCGCACAACTTACGCAAGGTTGTGCATCCCGCATGCTCCGAACGTTGGTGCTTCCGAACTTGCATTTTCCGAAGCCTAAATGATCCCCAAATGCTTCCTAAACTATTCAAAATTGGAGTTCTACATTTGACATTCGGGTCCCTTTCGTTGCACAATGAGGAACCCCGCGCACAACTTACGCAAGGTTGTGCATCCCGCATGCTCCGAACCTTGGTGCTTCCGAACTTGCATTTTTCGAAGCCTAAATGATCCCCAAATGCTTCCCAAACTACTCAAAATTGGAGTTCTACATTTGACATTCGGGTCCCTTTCGTTGCACAATGAGGAACCCCGCGCACAACTTACGCAAGGTTGTGCATCCCGCATGCTACGAACGTTGGTGCTTCCGAACTTGCATTTTCCGAAGCCGAAATGATCATGAAATGCTTCCTAAACTATTCAAAATTGGAGTTCTACATTTGACATTCGGGTCCCTTTCGTTGCACAATGAGGAACCCCGCGCACAACTTACGCAAGGTTGTGCATCCCGCATGCTCCGAACCTTGGTGCTTCCGAACTTGCATTTTTCGAAGCCTAAATGATCCCCAAATGCTTCCCAAACTACTCAAAATTGGAGTTCTACATTTGACATTCGGGTCCCTTTCGTTGCACAATGAGGAACCCCGCGCACAACTTACGCAAGGTTGTGCATCCCGCATGCTCCGAAC
Organism: Melastoma dodecandrum; assembly: GCA_029817715.1. Taxonomy (NCBI): domain Eukaryota; kingdom Viridiplantae; phylum Streptophyta; class Magnoliopsida; order Myrtales; family Melastomataceae; genus Melastoma; species Melastoma dodecandrum. Next base: position 2,611 of record JARUPY010000453.1, read on the forward strand.
CTTGGTGCTTCCGAACTTGCATTTTCCGAAGCCTAAATGATCCCCAAATGCTTCCTAAACTATTCAAAATTGGAGTTCTACATTTGACATTCGGGTCCCTTTCGTTGCACAATGAGGAACCCCGCGCACAACTTACGCAAGGTTGTGCATCCCGCATGCTCCGAACCTTGGTGCTTCCGAACTTGCATTTTCCGAAGCCTAAATGATCCCCAAATGCTTCCCAAACTATTCAAAATTGGAGTTCTACATTTGACATTCGGGTCCCTTTCGTTGCACAATGAGGAACCCCGCGCACAACTTACGCAAGGTTGTGCATCCCGCATGCTCCGAACCTTGGTGCTTCCGAACTTGCATTTTCCGAAGTCTAAATGATCCCCAAATGCTTCCCAAACTATTCAAAATTGGAGTTCTACATTTGACATTCGGGTCCCTTTCGTTGCACAATGAGGAACCCCGCGCACAACTTACGCAAGGTTGTGCATCCCGCATGCTCCGAACCTTGGTGCTTCCGAACTTGCATTTTCCGAAGCCTAAATGATCCCCAAATGCTTCCTAAACTATTCAAAATTGGAGTTCTACATTTGACATTCGGGTCCCTTTCGTTGCACAATGAGGAACCCCGCGCACAACTTACGCAAGGTTGTGCATCCCGCATGCTCCGAACCTTGGTGCTTCCGAACTTGCATTTTTCGAAGCCTAAATGATCCCCAAATGCTTCCCAAACTATTCAAAATTGGAGTTCTACATTTGACATTCGGGTCCCTTTCGTTGCACAATGAGGAACCCCGCGCACAACTTACGCAAGGTTGTGCATCCCGCATGCTCCGAACGTTGGTGCTTCCGAACTTGCATTTTCCGAAGCCTAAATGATCCCCAAATGCTTCCTAAACTATTCAAAATTGGAGTTCTACATTTGACATTCGGGTCCCTTTCGTTGCACAATGAGGAACCCCGCGCACAACTTACGCAAGGTTGTGCATCCCCCATGCTCCGAACCTTGGAGCTTCCGAACTTGCATGTTCCGAAGCCTAAATGAACCCCAAATGCTTCCCAACTATTCAAAATTGGAGTTCTACATTTGACATTCGGGTCCCTTTCGTTGCACAATGAGGAACCCCGCGCACAACTTACGCAAGGTTGTGCATCCCGCATGCTCCGAACGTTGGTGCTTCCGAACTTGCATTTTCCGAAGCCTAAATGATCCCCAAATGCTTCCTAAACTATTCAAAATTGGAGTTCTACATTTGACATTCGGGTCCCTTTCGTTGCACAATGAGGAACCCCGCGCACAACTTACGCAAGGTTGTGCATCCCGCATGCTCCGAACCTTGGTGCTTCCGAACTTGCATTTTTCGAAGCCTAAATGATCCCCAAATGCTTCCCAAACTACTCAAAATTGGAGTTCTACATTTGACATTCGGGTCCCTTTCGTTGCACAATGAGGAACCCCGCGCACAACTTACGCAAGGTTGTGCATCCCGCATGCTCCGAACCTTGGTGCTTCCGAACTTGCATTTTCCGAAGCCTAAATGATCCCCAAATGCTTCCTAAACTATTCAAAATTGGAGTTCTACATTTGACATTCGGGTCCCTTTCGTTGCACAATGAGGAACCCCGCGCACAACTTACGCAAGGTTGTGCATCCCGCATGCTCCGAACCTTGGTGCTTCCGAACTTGCATTTTCCGAAGCCTAAATGATCCCCAAATGCTTCCTAAACTATTCAAAATTGGAGTTCTACATTTGACATTCGGGTCCCTTTCGTTGCACATTGAGGAACCCCGCGCACAACTTACGCAAGGTTGTGCATCCTGCATGCTCTGAACCTTGGTGCTTCCGAACTTGCATTTTTCGAAGCCTAAATGATCCCCAAAAGCTTCCCAAACTACTCAAAATTGGAGTTCAACATTTGACATTCGGGTCCCTTTCGTTGCACAATGAGGAACCCCGCGCACAACTTACGCAAGGTTGTGCATCCCGCATGCTACGAACGTTGGTGCTTCCGAACTTGCATTTTCCGAAGCCGAAATGATCATGAAATGCTTCCTAAACTATTCAAAATTGGAGTTCTACATTTGACATTCGGGTCCCTTTCGTTGCACAATGAGGAACCCCGCGCACAACTTACGCAAGGTTGTGCATCCCGCATGCTCCGAACCTTGGTGCTTCCGAACTTGCATTTTTCGAAGCCTAAATGATCCCCAAATGCTTCCCAAACTACTCAAAATTGGAGTTCTACATTTGACATTCGGGTCCCTTTCGTTGCACAATGAGGAACCCCGCGCACAACGTACGCAAGGTTGTGCATCCCGCATGCTACGAACGTTGGTGCTTCCGAACTTGCATTTTCCGAAGCCGAAATGATCATGAAATGCTTCCTAAACTATTCAAAATTGGAGTTCTACATTTGACATTCGGGTCCCTTTCGTTGCACAATGAGGAACCCCGCGCACTACTTACGCAAAGTTGTGCATCCCGCATGCTCCGAACCTTGTTGCTTCCGAACTTGCATTTTCCGAAGCCTAAATGATCCCCAAATGCTTCCCAAACTATTCAAAATTGGAGTTCTACATTTGACATTCGGGTCCCTTTCGTTGCACAATGAGGAACCCCGCGCACAACTTACGCAAGGTTGTGCATCCCGCATGCTCCGAACCTTGGTGCTTCCGAACTTGCATTTTTCGAAGCCTAAATGATCCCCAAATGCTTCCCAAACTACTCAAAATTGGAGTTCTACATTTGACATTCGGGTCCCTTTCGTTGCACAATGAGGAACCCCGCGCACAACTTACGCAAGGTTGTGCATCCCGCATGCTCCGAACCTTGGTGCTTCCGAACTTGCATTTTCCGAAGCCTAAATGATCCCCAAATGCTTCCCAAACTATTCAAAATTGGAGTTCTACATTTGACATTCGGGTCCCTTTCGTTGCACAATGAGGAACCCCGCGCACAACTTACGCAAGGTTGTGCATCCCGCATGCTCCGAACCTTGGTGCTTCCGAACTTGCATTTTCCGAAGCCTAAATGATCCCCAAATGCTTCCTAAACTATTCAAAATTGGAGTTCTACATTTGACATTCGGGTCCCTTTCGTTGCACAATGAGGAACCCCGCGCACAACTTACGCAAGGTTGTGCATCCCGCATGCTCCGAACCTTGGTGCTTCCGAACTTGCATTTTTCGAAGCCTAAATGATCCCCAAATGCTTCCCAAACTACTCAAAATTGGAGTTCTACATTTGACATTCGGGTCCCTTTCGTTGCACAATGAGGAACCCCGCGCACAACTTACGCAAGGTTGTGCATCCCGCATGCTACGAACGTTGGTGCTTCCGAACTTGCATTTTCCGAAGCCGAAATGATCATGAAATGCTTCCTAAACTATTCAAAATTGGAGTTCTACATTTGACATTCGGGTCCCTTTCGTTGCACAATGAGGAACCCCGCGCACAACTTACGCAAGGTTGTGCATCCCGCATGCTCCGAACCTTGGTGCTTCCGAACTTGCATTTTTCCGAAGCCTAAACGATCCCCAAATGCTTCCCAAACTATTCAAAATTGGAGTTCTACATTTGACATTCGGGTCCCTTTCGTTGCACAATGAGGAACCCCGCGCACAACTTACGCAAGGTTGTGCATCCCGCATGCTCCGAACCTTGGTGCTTCCGAACTTGCATTTTTCGAAGCCTAAATGATCCCCAAATGCTTCCCAAACTATTCAAAATTGGAGTTCTACATTTGACATTCGGGTCCCTTTCGTTGCACAATGAGGAACCCCGCGCACAACTTACGCAAGGTTGTGCATCTCGCATGCTCCGAACGTTGGTGCTTCCGAACTTGCATTTTCCGAAGCCTAAATGATCCCCAAATGCTTCCTAAACTATTCAAAATTGGAGTTCTACATTTGACATTCGGGTCCCTTTCGTTGCACAATGAGGAACCCCGCGCACAACTTACGCAAGGTTGTGCATCCCGCATGCTCCGAACCTTGGTGCTTCCGAACTTGCATTTTCCGAAGCCTAAATGATCCCCAAATGCTTCCCAAACTATTCAAAATTGGAGTTCTACATTTGACATTCGGGTCCCTTTCGTTGCACAATGAGGAACCCCGCGCACAACTTACGCAAGGTTGTGCATCCCGCATGCTCCGAACCTTGGTGCTTCCGAACTTGCATTTTTCGAAGCCTAAATGATCCCCAAATGCTTCCCAAACTATTCAAAATTGGAGTTCTACATTTGACATTCGGGTCCCTTTCGTTGCACAATGAGGAACCCCGCGCACAACTTACGCAAGGTTGTGCATCCCGCATGCTCCGAACCTTGGTGCTTCCGAACTTGCATTTTCCGAAGCCTAAATGAACCCCAAATGCTTCCCAAACTATTCAAAATTGGAGTTCTACATTTGACATTCGGGTCCCTTTCGTTGCACAATGAGGAACCCCGCGCACAACTTACGCAAGGTTGTGCATCCCGCATGCTCCGAACCTTGGTGCTTCCGAACTTGCATTTTCCGAAGCCTAAATGATCCCCAAATGCTTCCCAAACTATTCAAAATTAGAGTTCTACATTTGACTATCGGGTCCCTTACGTTGCACAATGAGGAACCCCGCGCACAACTTACGCAAGGTTGTGCATCCCGCATGCTACGTACCTTGGTGCTTCCGAACTTGCATTTTCCGAAGCCTAAATGATCCCCAAATGCTTCCCAAACTACTCAAAATTGGAGTTCTACATTTGACATTCGGGTCCCTTTCGTTGCACAATGAGGAACCCCGCGCACAACTTACGCAAGGTTGTGCATCCCGCATGCTACGAACGTTGGTGCTTCCGAACTTGCATTTTCCGCAGCCTAAATGATCATGAAATGCTTCCTAAACTATTCAAAATTGGAGTTCTACATTTGACATTCGGGTCCCTTTCGTTGCACAATGAGGAACCCCGCGCACAACTTACGCAAGGTTGTGCATCCCGCATGCTCCGAACCTTGGTGCTTCCGAACTTGCATTTTTCGAAGCCTAAATGATCCCCAAAAGCTTCCCAAACTACTCAAAATTGGAGTTCTACATTTGACATTCGGGTCCCTTTCGTTGCACAATGAGGAACCCCGCGCACAACTTACGCAAGGTTGTGCATCCCGCATGCTACGAACGTTGGTGCTTCCGAACTTGCATTTTCCGAAGCCTAAATGATCCCCAAATGCTTCCTAAACTATTCAATATTGGAGTTCTACATTTGACATTCGGGTCCCTTTCGTTGCACAATGAGGAACCCCGCGCACAACTTACGCAAGGTTGTGCATCCCGCATGCTCCGAACCTTGGTGCTTCCGAACTTGCATTTTTCGAAGCCTAAATGATCCCCAAATGCTTCCCAAACTACTCAAAATTGGAGTTCTACATTTGACATTCGGGTCCCTTTCGTTGCACAATGAGGAACCCCGCGCACAACTTACGCAAGGTTGTGCATCCCGCATGCTCCGAACCTTGGTGCTTCCGAACTTGCATTTTCCGAAGCCTAAATGATCCCCAAATGCTTCCTAAACTATTCAAAATTGGAGTTCTACATTTGACATTCGGGTCCCTTTCGTTGCACAATGAGGAACCCCGCGCACAACTTACGCAAGGTTGTGCATCCCGCATGCTCCGAACCTTGGTGCTTCCGAACTTGCATTTTCCGAAGCCTAAATGATCCCCAAATGCTTCCTAAACTATTCAAAATTGGAGTTCTACATTTGACATTCGGGTCCCTTTCGTTGCACAATGAGGAACCCCGCGCACAACTTACGCAAGGTTGTGCATCCCGCATGCTCCGAACCTTGGTGCTTCCGAACTTGCATTTTTCGAAGCCTAAATGATCCCCAAATGCTTCCCAAACTATTCAAAATTGGAGTTCTACATTTGACATTCGGGTCCCTTTCGTTGCACAATGAGGAACCCCGCGCACAACTTACGCAAGGTTGTGCATCCCGCATGCTACGAACGTTGGTGCTTCCGAACTTGCATTTTCCGAAGCCGAAATGATCCCCAAATGCTTCCCAAACTATTCAAAATTGGAGTTCTACATTTGACATTCGGGTCCCTTTCGTTGCACAATGAGGAACCCCGCGCACAACTTACGCAAGGTTGTGCATCCCGCATGCTCCGAACCTTGGTGCTTCCGAACTTGCATTTTTCGAAGCCTAAGTGACCCCCAAAAGCTTCCCAAACTACTCAAAATTGGTGTTCTACAATTGACATTCGGGTCCCTTTCGTTGCACAATGAGGAACCCCGCGCACAACTTACGCAAGGTTGTGCATCCCGCATGCTACAACGTTGGTGCTTCCGAACTAGCATTTTCCGAAGCCGAAATGATCATGAAATGCTTCCTAAACTATTCAAAATTGGAGTTCTACATTTGACATTCGGGTCCCTTTCGTTGCACAAAGAGGAACCCAGCGCACAACTTACGCAAGGTTGTGCATCTCGCATTCTCCGAACCTTGGTGCTTCCGAACTTGCATTTTCCGAAGCCTAAATGATCCCCAAATGCTTCCCAAACTACTCAAAATTGGAGTTCTACATTTGACATTCGGGTCCCTTTCGTTGCACAATGAGGAACCCCGCGCACAACTTACGCAAGGTTGTGCATCCCGCATGCTCCGAACCTTGGTGCTTCCGAACTTGCATTTTCCGAAGCCTAAATGATCCCCAAATGCTTCCCAAACTATTCAAAATTGGAGTTCTACATTTGACATTCGGGTCCCTTTCGTTGCACAATGAGGAACCCCGCGCACAACTTACGCAAGGTTGTGCATCCCGCATGCTCCGAACCTTGGTGCTTCCGAACTTGCATTTTCCGAAGCCTAAATGATCCCCAAGTGGTTCCTAAACTATTCAAAATTGGAGTTCTACATTTGACATTTGGGTCCCTTTCGTTGCACAATGAGGAACCCCGCGCACAACTTACGCAAGGTTGTGCATCCCGCATGCTCCGAACCTTGGTGCTTCCGAACTTGCATTTTCCGAAGCCTAAATGATCCCCAAATGCTTCCCAAACTATTCAAAATTGGAGTTCTACATTTGACATTCGGGTCCCTTTCGTTGCACAATGAGGAACCCCGCGCACAACTTACGCAAGGTTGTGCATCCCGCATGCTCCGAACCTTGGTGCTTCCAAACATGTATTTTCCGATGCCTAAATAATCCCCAAATGCTCCCCCAAACAATTCAAAATTGGAGTTCTACATTTGACATTCGGGTCCCTTTCGTTGCAAAATGAGGAACCCCGCGCACAACTTACGCAAGGTTGTGCATCCCGCATGCTCCGAACCTTGGTGCTTCCGAACTTGCATTTTTCGAAGCCTAAATGATCCCCAAATGCTTCCCAAACTATTCAAAATTGGAGTTCTACATTTGACATTCGGGTCCCTTTCGTTGCACAATGAGGAACCCCGCGCACAACTTACGCAAGGTTGTGCATCCCGCATGCTCCGTACCTTGGTGCTTCCAAACTTGCATTATTCGAAGCCTAAATGATCCCCAAATGCTTCCCAAACTATTCAAAATTGGAGTTCTACATTTGACATTCGGGTCCCTTTCGTTGCAAAATGAGGAACCCCGCGCACAACTTACGCAAGGTTGTGCATCCCGCATGCTCCGAACCTTGGTGCTTCCGAACTTGCATTTTCCGAAGCCTAAATGATCCCCAAATGCTTCCCAAACTATTCAAAATTGGAGTTCTACATTTGACATTCGGGTCCCTTTCGTTGCACAATGAGGAACCCCGCGCACAACTTACGCAAGGTTGTGCATCCCGCATGCTCCGAACCTTGGTGCTTCCGAACTTGCATTTTCCGAAGCCTAAATGATCCCCAAATGCTTCCTAAACTATTCAAAATTGGAGTTCTACATTTGACATTCGGGTCCCTTTCGTTGCACAATGAGGAACCCCGCGCACAACTTACGCAAGGTTGTGCATCCCGCATGCTCCGAACCTTGGTGCTTCCGAACTTGCATTTTCCGAAGCCTAAATGATCCCCAAATGCTTCCCAAACTACTCAAAATTGGAGTTCTACATTTGACATTCGGGTCCCTTTCGTTGCACAATGAGGAACCCCGCGCACAACTTACGCAAGGTTGTGCATCCCGCATGCTCCGAACGTTGGTGCTTCCGAACTTGCATTTTCCGAAGCCTAAATGATCATTAAATGCTTCCTAAACTATTCAAAATTGGAGTTCTACATTTGACATTCGGGTCCCTTTCGTTGCACAATGAGGAACCCCGCGCACAACTTACGCAAGGTTGTGCATCCCGCATGCTCCGAACCTTGGTGCTTCCGAACTTGCATTTTTCGAAGCCTAAATGATCCCCAAATGCTTCCCAAACTACTCAAAATTGGAGTTCTACATTTGACATTCGGGTCCCTTTCGTTGCACAATGAGGAACCCCGCGCACAACTTACGCAAGGTTGTGCATCCCGCATGCTACGAACGTTGGTGCTTCCGAACTTGCATTTTCCGAAGCCTAAATGATCCCAGATGCTTCCTAAACTATTCAAAATTGGAGTTCTACATTTGACATTCGGGTCCCTTTCGTTGCACAATGAGGAACCCCGCGCACAACTTACGCAAGGTTGTGCATCCCGCATGCTCCGAACCTTGGTGCTTCCGAACTTGCATTTTTCGAAGCCTAAATGATCCCCAAATGCTTCCCAAACTACTCAAAATTGGAGTTCTACATTTGACATTCGGGTCCCTTTCGTTGCACAATGAGGAACCCCGCGCACAACTTACGCAAGGTTGTGCATCCCGCATGCTCCGAACGTTGGTGCTTCCGAACTTGCATTTTCCGAAGCCTAAATGATCCCCAAATGCTTCCTAAACTATTCAAAATTGGAGTTCTACATTTGACATTCGGGTCCCTTTCGTTGCACAATGAGGAACCCCGCGCACAACTTACGCAAGGTTGTGCATCCCGCATGCTCCGAACCTTGGTGCTTCCGAACTTGCATTTTCCGAAGCCTAAATGATCCCCAAATGCTTCCTAAACTATTCAAAATTGGAGTTCTACATTTGACATTCGGGTCCCTTTCGTTGCACAATGAGGAACCCCGCGCACAACTTACGCAAGGTTGTGCATCCCGCATGCTCCGAACCTTGGTGCTTCCGAACTTGCATTTTTCGAAGCCTAAATGATCCCCAAATGCTTCCCAAACTACTCAAAATTGGAGTTCTACATTTGACATTCGGGTCCCTTTCGTTGCACAATGAGGAACCCCGCGCACAACTTACGCAAGGTTGTGCATCCCGCATGCTACGAACGTTGGTGCTTCCGAACTTGCATTTTCCGAAGCCTAAATGATCCCCAAATGCTTCCTAAACTATTCAATATTGGAGTTCTACATTTGACATTCGGGTCCCTTTCGTTGCACAATGAGGAACCCCGCGCACAACTTACGCAAGGTTGTGCATCCCGCATGCTCCGAACCTTGGTGCTTCCGAACTTGCATTTTTCGAAGCCTAAATGATCCCCAAATGCTTCCCAAACTACTCAAAATTGGAGTTCTACATTTGACATTCCGGTCCCTTTCGTTGCACAATGAGGAACCCCCGCACACAACTTACGCAACGTTGTGCATCCCGCATGCTACGAACGTTGGTGCTTCCGAACTTGCATTTTCCGAAGCCTAAATGATCCCCAAATGCTTCCTAAACTATTCAAAATTGGAGTTCTACATTTGACATTCGGGTCCCTTTCGTTGCACAATGAGGAACCCCGCGCACAACTTACGCAAGGTTGTGCATCCCGCATGCTCCGAACCTTGGTGCTTCCGAACTTGCATTTTCCGAAGCCTAAATGATCCCCAAATGCTTCCTAAACTATTCAAAATTGGAGTTCTACATTTGACATTCGGGTCCCTTTCGTTGCACAATGAGGAACCCCGCGCACAACTTACGCAAGGTTGTGCATCCCGCATGCTCCGAACCTTGGTGCTTCCGAACTTGCATTTTTCGAAGCCTAAATGATCCCCAAATGCTTCCCAAACTACTCAAAATTGGAGTTCTACATTTGACATTCGGGTCCCTTTCGTTGCACAATGAGGAACCCCGCGCACAACTTACGCAAGGTTGTGCATCCCGCATGCTACGAACGTTGGTGCTTCCGAACTTGCATTTTCCGAAGCCGAAATGATCATGAAATGCTTCCTAAACTATTCAAAATTGGAGTTCTACATTTGACATTCGGGTCCCTTTCGTTGCACAATGAGGAACCCCGCGCACAACTTACGCAAGGTTGTGCATCCCGCATGCTCCGAACCTTGGTGCTTCCGAACTTGCATTTTTCGAAGCCTAAATGATCCCCAAATGCTTCCCAAACTACTCAAAATTGGAGTTCTACATTTGACATTCGGGTCCCTTTCGTTGCACAATGAGGAACCCCGCGCACAACTTACGCAAGGTTGTGCATCCCGCATGCTACGAACGTTGGTGCTTCCGAACTTGCATTTTCCGAAGCCGAAATGATCATGAAATGCTTCCTAAACTATTCAAAATTGGAGTTCTACATTTGACATTCGGGTCCCTTTCGTTGCACAATGAGGAACCCCGCGCACAACTTACGCAAGGTTGTGCATCCCGCATGCTCCGAACCTTGGTGCTTCCGAACTTGCATTTTTCGAAGCCTAAATGATCCCCAAATGCTTCCCAAACTACTCAAAATTGGAGTTCTACATTTGACATTCGGGTCCCTTTCGTTGCACAATGAGGAACCCCGCGCACAACTTACGCAAGGTTGTGCATCCCGCATGCTCCGAACCTTGGTGCTTCCGAACTTGCATTTTTCGAAGCCTAAATGATCCCCAAATGCTTCCCAAACTATTCAAAATTGGAGTTCTACATTTGACATTCGGGTCCCTTTCGTTGCACAATGAGGAACCCCGCGCACAACTTACGCAAGGTTGTGCATCCCGCATGCTCCGAACCTTGGTGCTTCCGAACTTGCATTTTCCGAAGCCTAAATGATCCCCAAATGCTTCCCAAACTATTCAAAATTGGAGTTCTACATTTGACATTCGGGTCCCTTTCGTTGCACAATGAGGAACCCCGCGCAGAACTTATGCATGGTTGTGCATCCCGCATGCTCCGAAACTTGGTGCTTCCGAACTTGCATTTTCCGAAGCCTAAATGATCCCCAAATGCTTCCTAAACTATTCAAAATTGGAGTTCTACATTTGACATTCGGGTCCCTTTCGTTGCACAATGAGGAACCCCGCGCACTACTTACGCAAAGTTGTGCATCTCGCATGCTCCGAACCCTGGTGCTTCCAAACTTGCATTTTCCGAAGCCTAAATGATCCCCAAATGCTTCCCAAACTACTCAAAATTGGAGTTCTACATTTGACATTCGGGTCCCTTTCGTTGCACAATGAGGAACCCCGCGCACAACTTACGCAAGGTTGTGCATCCCGCATGCTACGAACGTTGGTGCTTCCGAACTTGCATTTTCCGAAGCCGAAATGATCATGAAATGCTTCCTAAACTATTCAAAATTGGAGTTCTACATTTGACATTCGGGTCCCTTTCGTTGCACAATGAGGAACCCCGCGCACAACTTACGCAAGGTTGTGCATCCCGCATGCTCCGAACCTTGGTGCTTCCGAACTTGCATTTTTCGAAGCCTAAATGATCCCCAAATGCTTCCCAAACTACTCAAAATTGGAGTTCTACATTTGACATTCGGGTCCCTTTCGTTGCACAATGAGGAACCCCGCGCACAACTTACGCAAGGTTGTGCATCCCGCATGCTACGAACGTTGGTGCTTCCGAACTTGCATTTTCCGAAGCCGAAATGATCCCCAAATGCTTCCTAAACTATTCAAAATTGGAGTTCTACATTTGACACTCGGGTCCCTTTCGTTGCACATTGAGGAACCCCGCGCAAAACTTACGCAAGGTTGTGCATCCCGCATGCTCCGAACCATGGTGCTTCCGAACTTGCATTTTTCGAAGCCTAAATGATCCCCAAAAGCTTCCCAAACTACTCAAAATTGGAGTTCTACATTTGACATTCGGGTCCCTTTCGTTGCACAATGAGGAACCCCGCGCACAACTTACGCAAGGTTGTGCATCCCGCATGCTACGAACGTTGGTGCTTCCGAACTTGCATTTTCCGAAGCCGAAATGATCATGAAATGCTTCCTAAACTATTCAAAATTGGAGTTCTACATTTGACATTCGGGTCCCTTTCGTTGCACAATGAGGAACCCCGCGCACAACTTACGCAAGGTTGTGCATCCCGCATGCTCCGAACCTTGGTGCTTCCGAACTTGCATTTTCCGAAGCCTAAATGATCCCCAAATGCTTCCTAAACTATTCAAAATTGGAGTTCTACATTTGACATTCGGGTCCCTTTCGTTGCACAATGAGGAACCCCGCGCACAACTTACGCAAGGTTGTGCATCCCGCATGCTCCGAACCTTGGTGCTTCCGAACTTGCATTTTTCGAAGCCTAAATGATCCCCAAATGCTTCCCAAACTATTCAAAATTGGAGTTCTACATTTGACATTCGGGTCCCTTTCGTTGCACAATGAGGAACCCCGCGCACAACTTACGCAAGGTTGTGCATCCCGCATGCTACGAACGTTGGTGCTTCCGAACTTGCATTTTCCGAAGCCTAAATGATCCCCAAATGCTTCCTAAACTATTCAATATTGGAGTTCTACATTTGACATTCGGGTCCCTTTCGTTGCACAATGAGGAACCCCGCGCACAACTTACGCAAGGTTGTGCATCCCGCATGCTCCGAACCTTGGTGCTTCCGAACTTGCATTTTTCGAAGCCTAAATGATCCCCAAATGCTTCCCAAACTACTCAAAATTGGAGTTCTACATTTGACATTCGGGTCCCTTTCGTTGCACAATGAGGAACCCCGCGCACAACTTACGCAAGGTTGTGCATCCCGCATGCTACGAACGTTGGTGCTTCCGAACTTGCATTTTCCGAAGCCGAAATGATCATGAAATGCTTCCTAAACTATTCAAAATTGGAGTTCTACATTTGACATTCGGGTCCCTTTCGTTGCACAATGAGGAACCCCGCGCACAACTTACGCAAGGTTGTGCATCCCGCATGCTCCGAACCTTGGTGCTTCCGAACTTGCATTTTCCGAAGCCTAAATGATCCCCAAATGCTTCCTAAACTATTCAAAATTGGAGTTCTACATTTGACATTCGGGTCCCTTTCGTTGCACAATGAGGAACCCCGCGCACTACTTACGCAAGGTTGTGCATCCCGCATGCTCCGAACCTTGGTGCTTCCGAACTTGCATTTTCCGAAGCCTAAATGATCCCCAAATGCTTCCCAAACTATTCAAAATTGGAGTTCTACATTTGACATTCGGGTCCCTTTCGTTGCACAATGAGGAACCCCGCGCACAACTTACGCAAGGTTGTGCATCCCGCATGCTACGAACGTTGGTGCTTCCGAACTTGCATTTTCCGAAGCCTAAATGATCCTGAAATGCTTCCTAAACTATTCAAAATTGGAGTTCTACATTTGACATTCGGGTCCCTTTCGTTGCACAATGAGGAACCCCGCGCACAACTTACGCAAGGTTGTGCATCCCGCATGCTCCGAACCTTGGTGCTTCCGAACTTGCATTTTTCGAAGCCTAAATGATCCCCAAATGCTTCCCAAACTACTCAAAATTGGAGTTCTACATTTGACATTCGGGTCCCTTTCGTTGCACAATGAGGAACCCCGCGCACAACTTACGCAAGGTTGTGCATCCCGCATGCTCCGAACGTTGGTGCTTCCGAACTTGCATTTTCCGAAGCCTAAATGATCCCCAAATGCTTCCTAAACTATTCAAAATTGGAGTTCTACATTTGACATTCGGGTCCCTTTCGTTGCACAATGAGGAACCCCGCGCACAACTTACGCAAGGTTGTGCATCCCGCATGCTCCGAACCTTGGTGCTTCCGAACTTGCATTTTCCGAAGCCTAAATGATCCCCAAATGCTTCCCAAACTACTCAAAATTGGAGTTCTACATTTGACATTCGGGTCCCTTTCGTTGCACAATGAGGAACCCCGCGCACAACTTACGCAAGGTTGTGCATCCCGCATGCTCCGAACGTTGGTGCTTCCGAACTTGCATTTTCCGAAGCCTAAATGATCCCCAAATGCTTCCTAAACTATTCAAAATTGGAGTTCTACATTTGACATTCGGGTCCCTTTCGTTGCACAATGAGGAACCCCGCGCACAACTTACGCAAGGTTGTGCATCCCGCATGCTCCGAACGTTGGTGCTTCCGAACTTGCATTTTCCGAAGCCTAAATGATCATTAAATGCTTCCTAAACTATTCAAAATTGGAGTTCTACATTTGACATTCGGGTCCCTTTCGTTGCACAATGAGGAACCCCGCGCACAACTTACGCAAGGTTGTGCATCCCGCATGCTCCGAACCTTGGTGCTTCCGAACTTGCATTTTTCGAAGCCTAAATGATCCCCAAATGCTTCCCAAACTACTCAAAATTGGAGTTCTACATTTGACATTCGGGTCCCTTTCGTTGCACAATGAGGAACCCCGCGCACAACTTACGCAAGGTTGTGCATCCCGCATGCTCCGAACGTTGGTGCTTCCGAACTTGCATTTTCCGAAGCCTAAATGATCCCCAAATGCTTCCTAAACTATTCAAAATTGGAGTTCTACATTTGACATTCGGGTCCCTTTCGTTGCACAATGAGGAACCCCGCGCACAACTTACGCAAGGTTGTGCATCCCGCATGCTCCGAACCTTGGTGCTTCCGAACTTGCATTTTCCGAAGCCTAAATGATCCCCAAATGCTTCCCAAACTATTCAAAATTGGAGTTCTACATTTGACATTCGGGTCCCTTTCGTTGCACAATGAGGAACCCCGCGCACAACTTACGCAAGGTTGTGCATCCCGCATGCTCCGAACGTTGGTGCTTCCGAACTTGCATTTTCCGAAGCCTAAATGATCCCCAAATGCTTCCTAAACTATTCAAAATTGGAGTTCTACATTTGACATTCGGGTCCCTTTCGTTGCACAATGAGGAACCCCGCGCACAACTTACGCAAGGTTGTGCATCCCGCATGCTCCGAACCTTGGTGCTTCCGAACTTGCATTTTTCGAAGCCTAAATGATCCCCAAATGCTTCCCAAACTACTCAAAATTGGAGTTCTACATTTGACATTCGGGTCCCTTTCGTTGCACAATGAGGAACCCCGCGCACAACTTACGCAAGGTTGTGCATCCCGCATGCTACGAACGTTGGTGCTTCCGAACTTGCATTTTCCGAAGCCGAAATGATCATGAAATGCTTCCTAAACTATTCAAAATTGGAGTTCTACATTTGACATTCGGGTCCCTTTCGTTGCACAATGAGGAAACCCCGCACACAACTTACGCAAGGTTGTGCATCCCGCATGCTCCGAACCTTGGTGCTTCCGAACTTGCATTTTTCGAAGCCTAAATGATCCCCAAATGCTTCCCAAACTATTCAAAATTGGAGTTCTACATTTGACATTCGGGTCCCTTTCGTTGCACAATGAGGAACCCCGCGCACAACTTACGCAAGGTTGTGCATCCCGCATACTCCGAACCTTGGTGCTTCCGAACTTGCATTTTGCGAAGCCTAAATGATCCCAAATGCTTCAAAACTATTCAAAATTGGAGTTCTACATTTGACATTCGGGTCCCTTTCGTTGCACAATGAGGAACCCCGCGCACAGCTTACGCAAGGTTGTGCATCCCGCATGCTCCGAACCTTGGTGCTTCCGAACTTGCATTTTCCGAAGCCTAAATGATCCCCAAATGCTTCCCAAACTATTCAAAATTGGAGTTCTACATTTGACATTCGGGTCCCTTTCGTTGCACAATGAGGAACCCCGCGCACAACTTACGCAAGGTTGTAAATCCCGCATGCTCCGAACTTCGATGCATCCGAACTTGCATTTTCCGAAGCCTAAATGATCCCCAAATGCTTCCTAAACTTTTCAAAATTGGAGTTTTACATTTGACATTCGGGTCCCTTTCGCTGCACAATGAGGAACCCCGCGCACAACTTACGCAAGGTTGTGCATCCCGCATGCTCCGAACCTTGGTGCTTCCGAACTTGCATTTTTCGAAGCCTAAATGATCCCCAAATGCTTCCCAAACTACTCAAAATTGGAGTTCTACATTTGACATTCGGGTCCCTTTCGTTGCACAATGAGGAACCCCGCGCACAACTTACGCAAGGTTGTGCATCCCGCATGCTACGAACGTTGGTGCTTCCGAACTTGCATTTTCCGAAGCCGAAATGATCATGAAATGCTTCCTAAACTATTCAAAATTGGAGTTCTACATTTGACATTCGGGTCCCTTTCGTTGCACAATGAGGAACCCCGCGCACAACTTACGCAAGGTTGTGCATCCCGCATGCTCCGAACCTTGGTGCTTCCGAACTTGCATTTTTCGAAGCCTAAATGATCCCAAATGCTTCCCAAACTATTCAAAATTGGAGTTCTACATTTGACATTCGGGTCCCTTTCGTTGCACAATGAGGAACCCCGCGCACAACTTACGCAAGGTTGTGCATCCCGCATGCTCCGAACCTTGGTGCTTCCGAACTTGCATTTTTCGAAGCCTAAATGATCCCCAAATGCTTCCCAAACTATTCAAAATTGGAGTTCTACATTTGACATTCGGGTCCCTTTCGTTGCACAATGAGGAACCCCGCGCACAACTTACGCAAGGTTGTGCATCCCGCATGCTACGAACGTTGGTGCTTCCGAACTTGCATTTTCCGAAGCCTAAATGATCCCCAAATGCTTCCTAAACTATTCAAAATTGGAGTTCTACATTTGACATTCGGGTCCCTTTCGTTGCACAATGAGGAACCCCGCGCACAACTTACGCAAGGTTGTGCATCCCGCATGCTCCGAACCTTGGTGCTTCCGAACTTGCATTTTCCGAAGCCTAAATGATCCCCAAATGCTTCCTAAACTATTCAAAATTGGAGTTCTACATTTGACATTCGGGTCCCTTTCGTTGCACAATGAGGAACCCCGCGCACAACTTACGCAAGGTTGTGCATCCCGCATGCTCCGAACCTTGGTGCTTCCGAACTTGCATTTTTCGAAGCCTAAATGATCCCCAAATGCTTCCCAAACTACTCAAAATTGGAGTTCTACATTTGACATTCGGGTCCCTTTCGTTGCACAATGAGGAACCCCGCGCACAACTTACGCAAGGTTGTGCATCCCGCATGCTCCGAACCTTGGTGCTTCCGAACTTGCATTTTCCGAAGCCTAAATGATCCCCAAATGCTTCCCAAACTATTCAAAATTGGAGTTCTACATTTGACATTCGGGTCCCTTTCGTTGCACAATGAGGAACCCCGCGCACAACTTACGCAAGGTTGTGCATCCCGCATGCTCCGAACCTTGGTGCTTCCGAACTTGCATTTTCCGAAGCCTAAATGATCCCCAAATGCTTCCTAAACTATTCAAAATTGGAGTTCTACATTTGACATTCGGGTCCCTTTCGTTGCACAATGAGGAACCCCGCGCACAACTTACGCAAGGTTGTGCATCCCGCATGCTCCGAACCTTGGTGCTTCCGAACTTGCATTTTCCGAAGCCTAAATGATCCCCAAATGCTTCCCAAACTATTCAAAATTGGAGTTCTACATTTGACATTCGGGTCCCTTTCGTTGCACAATGAGGAACCCCGCGCACAACTTACGCAAGGTTGTGCATCCCGCATGCTCCGAACGTTGGTGCTTCCGAACTTGCATTTTCCGAAGCCTAAATGATCACCAAATGCTTCCTAAACTATTCAAAATTGGAGTTCTACATTTGACATTCGGGTCCCTTTCGTTGCACAATGAGGAACCCCGCGCACAACTTACGCAAGGTTGTGCATCCCGCATGCTCCGAACCTTGGTGCTTCCGAACTTGCATTTTTCGAAGCCTAAATGATCCCCAAATGCTTCCCAAACTACTCAAAATTGGAGTTCTACATTTGACATTCGGGTCCCTTTCGTTGCACAATGAGGAACCCCGCGCACAACTTACGCAAGGTTGTGCATCCCGCATGCTACGAACGTTGGTGCTTCCGAACTTGCATTTTCCGAAGCCGAAATGATCCCCACTTGCTTCCCAAACTATTCAAAATTGGAGTTCTACGTTTGACATTCGGGTCCCTTTCGTTGCACAATGAGGAACCCCGCGCACTACTTACGCAAGGTTGTGCATCCCGCATGCTCCGAACCATGGTGCTTCCGAACTTGCATTTTTCGAAGCCTAAATGATCCCCAAATGCTTCCCAAACTACTCAAAATTGGAGTTCTACATTTGACATTCGGGTCCCTTTCGTTGCACAATGAGGAACCCCGCGCACAACTTACGCAAGGTTGTGCATCCCGCATGCTACGAACGTTGGTGCTTCCGAACTTGCATTTTCCGAAGCCGAAATGATCATGAAATGCTTCCTAAACTATTCAAAATTGGAGTTCTACATTTGACATTCGGGTCCCTTTCGTTGCACAATGAGGAACCCCGCGCACAACTTACGCAAGGTTGTGCATCCCGCATGCTCCGAACGTTGGTGCTTCCGAACTTGCATTTTCCGAAGCCTAAATGATCACCAAATGCTTCCTAAACTATTCAAAATTGGAGTTCTACATTTGACATTCGGGTCCCTTTCGTTGCACAATGAGGAACCCCGCGCACAACTTACGCAAGGTTGTGCATCCCGCATGCTCCGAACCTTGGTGCTTCCGAACTTGCATTTTTCGAAGCCTAAATGATCCCCAAATGCTTCCCAAACTATTCAAAATTGGAGTTCTACATTTGACATTCGGGTCCCTTTCGTTGCACAATGAGGAACCCCGCGCACAACTTACGCAAGGTTGTGCATCCCGCATGCTCCGAACGTTGGTGCTTCCGAACTTGCATTTTCCGAAGCCTAAATGATCCCCAAATGCTTCCTAAACTATTCAAAATTGGAGTTCTACATTTGACATTCGGGTCCCTTTCGTTGCACAATGAGGAACCCCGCGCACAACTTACGCAAGGTTGTGCATCCCGCATGCTCCGAACCTTGGTGCTTCCGAACTTGCATTTTTCGAAGCCTAAATGATCCCCAAATGCTTCCCAAACTACTCAAAATTGGAGTTCTACATTTGACATTCGGGTCCCTTTCGTTGCACAATGAGGAACCCCGCGCACAACTTACGCAAGGTTGTGCATCCCGCATGCTACGAACGTTGGTGCTTCCGAACTTGCATTTTCCGAAGCCGAAATGATCATGAAATGCTTCCTAAACTATTCAAAATTGGAGTTCTACATTTGACATTCGGGTCCCTTTCGTTGCACAATGAGGAACCCCGCGCACAACTTACGCAAGGTTGTGCATCCCGCATGCTCCGAACCTTGGTGCTTCCGAACTTGCATTTTCCGAAGCCTAAATGATCCCCAAATGCTTCCTAAACTATTCAAAATTGGAGTTCTACATTTGACATTCGGGTCCCTTTCGTTGCACAATGAGGAACCCCGCGCACAACTTACGCAAGGTTGTGCATCCCGCATGCTCCGAACCTTGGTGCTTCCGAACTTGCATTTTCCGAAGCCTAAATGATCCCCAAATGCTTCCCAAACTACTCAAAATTGGAGTTCTACATTTGACATTCGGGTCCCTTTCGTTGCACAATGAGGAACCCCGCGCACAACTTACGCAAGGTTGTGCATCCCGCATGCTACGAACGTTGGTGCTTCCGAACTTGCATTTTCCGAAGCCGAAATGATCATGAAATGCTTCCTAAACTATTCAAAATTGGAGTTCTACATTTGACATTCGGGTCCCTTTCGTTGCACAATGAGGAACCCCGCGCACAACTTACGCAAGGTTGTGCATCCCGCATGCTCCGAACCTTGGTGCTTCCGAACTTGCATTTTTCGAAGCCTAAATGATCCCCAAAAGCTTCCCAAACTACTCAAAATTGGAGTTCTACATTTGACATTCGGGTCCCTTTCGTTGCACAATGAGGAACCCCGCGCACAACTTACGCAAGGTTGTGCATCCCGCATGCTACGAACGTTGGTGCTTCCGAACTTGCATTTTCCGAAGCCGAAATGATCATGAAATGCTTCCTAAACTATTCAAAATTGGAGTTCTACATTTGACATTCGGGTCCCTTTCGTTGCACAATGAGGAACCCCGCGCACAACTTACGCAAGGTTGTGCATCCCGCATGCTCCGAACCTTGGTGCTTCCGAACTTGCATTTTTCGAAGCCTAAATGATCCCCAAATGCTTCCCAAACTACTCAAAATTGGAGTTCTACATTTGACATTCGGGTCCCTTTCGTTGCACAATGAGGAACCCCGCGCACAACTTACGCAAGGTTGTGCATCCCGCATGCTCCGAACCTTGGTGCTTCCGAACTTGCATTTTTCGAAGCCTAAATGATCCCCAAATGCTTCCCAAACTATTCAAAATTGGAGTTCTACATTTGACATTCGGGTCCCTTTCGTTGCACAATGAGGAACCCCGCGCACAACTTACGCAAGGTTGTGCATCCCCAATGCTCCGAACCTTGGTGCTTCCGAACTTGCATTTTCCGAAGCCTAAATGATCCCCAACTATTTACAATTAGAGTTCTACATTTGACATTCGGGTCCCTTTCGTTGCAAAATGAGGAACCCCGCGCACAACTTACGCAAGGTTGTGCATCCCGCATGCTCCGAACCTTGGTGCTTCCGAACTTGCATTTTCCGAAGCCTAAATGATCCCCAAATGCTTCCTAAACTATTCAAAATTGGAGTTCTACATTTGACATTCGGGTCCCTTTCGTTGCACAATGAGGAACCCCGCGCACAACTTACGCAAGGTTGTGCATCCCGCATGCTCCGAACCTTGGTGCTTCCGAACTTGCATTTTCCGAAGCCTAAATGATCCCCAAATGCTTCCTAAACTATTCAAAATTGGAGTTCTACATTTGACATTCGGGTCCCTTTCGTTGCACAATGAGGAACCCCGCGCACAACTTACGCAAGGTTGTGCATCCCGCATGCTCCGAACCTTGGTGCTTCCGAAAATGCAAGTTCGGAAGCACCAACGTTCGGAGCATGCGGGATGCACAACGTTGCGTAAGTTGTGCGCGGGGTTCCTCATTGTGCAACGAAAGGGACCCGAATGTCAAATGTAGAACTCCAATTTTGAATAGTTTAGGAAGCATTTGGGGATCATTTAGGCTTCGAAAAATGCAAGTTCGGAAGCACCAAGGTTCGGAGCATGCGGGATGCACAACGTTGCGTAAGTTGTGCGCGGGGTTCCTCATTGTGCAACGAAAGGGACCCGAATGTCACATGTAGAACTCCAATTTTGAATAGTTTGGGAAGCATTTGGGGATCATTTAGGCTTCGGAAAATGCAAGTTCGGAAGCACCAAGGTTCGGAGCATGCGGGATGCACAACCTTGCGTAAGTTGTGCGCGGGGTTCCTCATTGTGCAACGAAAGGGACCCGAATGTCAAATGTAGAACTCCAATTTTGAATAGTTTAGGAAGCATTTGGGGATCATTTAGGCTTCGGAAAATGCAAGTTCGGAAGCACCAAGGTTCGGAGCATGCGGGATGCATAACCATGCGTAAGTTGCGCGGGGTTCTTCATTGTGCAACGAAAGGGACCCGAATGTCAAATGTAGAACTCCAATTTCGAATAGTTTTGGAAGTGTTTGGGGATCATTTAGGCTTCGGAAAATGCAAGTTCGGAAGCACCAAGGTTCGGAGCATGCGGGATGCACAACCTTGCGTAAGTTGTGCGCGGGGTTCCTCATTGTGCAACGAAAGGGACCCGAATGTCAAATGTAGAACTCCAATATTGAATAGTTTAGGAAGCATTTGGGGATCATTTAGGCTTCGGAAAATGCAAGTTCGGAAGCACCAACGTTCGTAGCATGCGGGATGCACAACCTTGCGTAAGTTGTGCGCGGGGTTCCTCATTGTGCAACGAAAGGGACCCGAATGTCAAATGTAGAACTCCAATTTTGAATAGTTTGGGAAGCATTTGGGGATCATTTAGGCTTCGAAAACTGCAAGTTCGGAAGCACCAAAGTTCGGAGCATGCGGGATGCACAACCTTGCGTAAGTTGTGCGCGGGGTTCCTCATTGTGCAACGAAAGGGACCCGAATGTCAAATGTAGAACTCCAATTTTGAATAGTTTAGGAAGCATTTGGTGATCATTTAGGCTTCGGAAAATGCAAGTTCGGAAGCACCAAGGTTCGGAGCATGCGGGATGCACAACCTTGCGTAAGTTGTGCGCGGGGTTCCTCATTGTGCAACGAAAGGGACCCGAAGGTCAAATGTAGAACTCCAATTTTGAATAGTTTGGGAAGCATTTGGGGTTCATTTAGGCTTCGGAAAATGCAAGTTCGGAAGCACCAAGGTTCGGAGCATGCGGGATGCACAACCTTGCGTAAGTAGTGCGCGGGGTTCCTCATTGTGCAACGAAAGGGACCCGAATGTCAAATGCAGAACTCCCATTTTGAATAGTTTAGGAAGCATTTGGGGATCATTTAGGCTTCGGAAAATGCAAGTTCGGAAGCACCAAGGTTCGGAGCATGCGGGATGCACAACCTTGCGTAAGTTGTGCGCGGGTTCTTCATTTTGCAACGAAAGGGACCCGAATGTCAAATGTAGAACTCCAATTTTGAATAGTTTAGAAAGTATTTATGGATCATTTAGGCTTAGGAAGATGCAAGTTCGGAAGCACCAAGGTACGGAGCATGCGGGATGCATAACCTTGCGTAAGTTGCGCGGGGTTCCTCATTGTGCAACGAAAGGGACCCGAATGTCAAATGTAGAACTCCAATTTTGAATAGTTTAAGAAGCATTTGGGGATCATTTAGGCTTCGGAAAATGCAAGTTCGGAAGCAACAAGGTTCGGAGCATGCGGGATGCACAACGTTGCGTAAGTTGTGCGCGGGGTTCCTCATTGTGCAACGAAAGGGACCCGAATGTCACATGTAGAACTCCAATTTTGAATAGTTTAGGAAGCATTTGGGGATCATTTAGGCTTCGGAAAATGCAAGTTCGGAAGCAACAAGGTTCGGAGCATGCGGGATGCACAACGTTGCGTAAGTTGTGCGCGGGGTTCCTCATTGTGCAACGAAAGGGACCCGAATGTCAAATGTAGAACTCCAATTTTGAATAGTTTAAGAAGCATTTGGGGATCATTTAGGCTTCGGAAAATGCAAGTTCGGAAGCACCAAGGTTCGGAGCATGCGGGATGCACAACGTTGCGTAAGTTGTGCGCGGGGTTCCTCATTGTGCAACGAAAGGGACCCGAATGTCACATGTAGAACTCCAATTTTGAATAGTTTAGGAAGCATTTGGGGATCATTTAGGCTTCGGAAAATGCAAGTTCGGAAGCACCAAGGTTCGGAGCATGCGGGATGCACAACGTTGCGTAAGTTGTGCGCGGGGTTCCTCATTGTGCAACGAAAGGGACCCGAATGTCACATGTAGAACTCCAATTTTGAATAGTTTAGGAAGCATTTGGGGATCATTTAGGCTTCGGAAAATGCAAGTTCGGAAGCACCAAGGTTCGGAGCATGCGGGATGCACAACGTTGCG
This sequence comes from Melastoma dodecandrum, assembly GCA_029817715.1. Taxonomy (NCBI): domain Eukaryota; kingdom Viridiplantae; phylum Streptophyta; class Magnoliopsida; order Myrtales; family Melastomataceae; genus Melastoma; species Melastoma dodecandrum. The sequence continues at coordinate 26,233 of JARUPY010000453.1, forward strand.
TAAGTTGTGCGCGGGGTTCCTCATTGTGCAACGAAAGGGACCCGAATGTCACATGTAGAACTCCAATTTTGAATAGTTTAAGAAGCATTTGGGGATCATTTAGGCTTCGGAAAATGCAAGTTCGGAAGCACCAAGGTTCGGAGCATGCGGGATGCACAACGTTGCGTAAGTTGTGCGCGGGGTTCCTCATTGTGCAACGAAAGGGACCCGAATGTCACATGTAGAACTCCAATTTTGAATAGTTTAGGAAGCATTTGGGGATCATTTAGGCTTCGGAAAATGCAAGTTCGGAAGCACCAAGGTTCGGAGCATGCGGGATGCACAACGTTGCGTAAGTTGTGCGCGGGGTTCCTCATTGTGCAACGAAAGGGACCCGAATGTCACATGTAGAACTCCAATTTTGAATAGTTTAGGAAGCATTTGGGGATCATTTAGGCTTCGGAAAATGCAAGTTCGGAAGCAACAAGGTTCGGAGCATGCGGGATGCACAACGTTGCGTAAGTTGTGCGCGGGGTTCCTCATTGTGCAACGAAAGGGACCCGAATGTCACATGTAGAACTCCAATTTTGAATAGTTTAGGAAGCATTTGGGGATCATTTAGGCTTCGGAAAATGCAAGTTCGGAAGCACCAAGGTTCGGAGCATGCGGGATGCACAACGTTGCGTAAGTTGTGCGCGGGGTTCCTCATTGTGCAACGAAAGGGACCCGAATGTCACATGTAGAACTCCAATTTTAAATAGTTTAAGAAGCATTTGGGGATCATTTAGGCTTCGGAAAATGCAAGTTCGGAAGCAACAAGGTTCGGAGCATGCGGGATGCACAACCTTGCGTAAGTTGTGCGCGGGGTTCCTCATTGTGCAACGAAAGGGACCCGAATGTCACATGTAGAACTCCAATTTTGAATAGTTTAGGAAGCATTTGGGGATCATTTAGGCTTCGGAAAATGCAAGTTCGGAAGCACCAAGGTTCGGAGCATGCGGGATGCACAACGTTGCGTAAGTTGTGCGCGGGGTTCCTCATTGTGCAACGAAAGGGACCCGAATGTCACATGTAGAACTCCAATTTTGAATAGTTTAGGAAGCATTTGGGGATCATTTAGGCTTCGGAAAATGCAAGTTCGGAAGCACCAAGGTTCGGAGCATGCGGGATGCACAACGTTGCGTAAGTTGTGCGCGGGGTTCCTCATTGTGCAACGAAAGGGACCCGAATGTCACATGTAGAACTCCAATTTTGAATAGTTTAGGAAGCATTTGGGGATCATTTAGGCTTCGGAAAATGCAAGTTCGGAAGCAACAAGGTTCGGAGCATGCGGGATGCACAACGTTGCGTAAGTTGTGCGCGGGGTTCCTCATTGTGCAACGAAAGGGACCCGAATGTCACATGTAGAACTCCAATTTTGAATAGTTTAGGAAGCATTTGGGGATCATTTAGGCTTCGGAAAATGCAAGTTCGGAAGCACCAAGGTTCGGAGCATGCGGGATGCACAACGTTGCGTAAGTTGTGCGCGGGGTTCCTCATTGTGCAACGAAAGGGACCCGAATGTCACATGTAGAACTCCAATTTTGAATAGTTTAGGAAGCATTTAGGGATCATTTAGGCTTCGGAAAATGCAAGTTCGGAAGCACCAAGGTTCGGAGCATGCGGGATGCACAACGTTGCGTAAGTTGTGCGCGGGGTTCCTCATTGTGCAACGAAAGGGACCCGAATGTCACATGTAGAACTCCAATTTTGAATAGTTTAGGAAGCATTTGGGGATCATTTAGGCTTCGGAAAATGCAAGTTCGGAAGCACCAAGGTTCGGAGCATGCGGGATGCACAACGTTGCGTAAGTTGTGCGCGGGGTTCCTCATTGTGCAACGAAAGGGACCCGAATGTCACATGTAGAACTCCAATTTTGAATAGTTTAGGAAGCATTTGGGGATCATTTAGGCTTCGGAAAATGCAAGTTCGGAAGCAACAAGGTTCGGAGCATGCGGGATGCACAACGTTGCGTAAGTTGTGCGCGGGGTTCCTCATTGTGCAACGAAAGGGACCCGAATGTCACATGTAGAACTCCAATTTTAAATAGTTTAAGAAGCATTTGGGGATCATTTAGGCTTCGGAAAATGCAAGTTCGGAAGCAACAAGGTTCGGAGCATGCGGGATGCACAACGTTGCGTAAGTTGTGCGCGGGGTTCCTCATTGTGCAACGAAAGGGACCCGAATGTCACATGTAGAACTCCAATTTTGAATAGTTTAAGAAGCATTTGGGGATCATTTAGGCTTCGGAAAATGCAAGTTCGGAAGCAACAAGGTTCGGAGCATGCGGGATGCACAACGTTGCGTAAGTTGTGCGCGGGGTTCCTCATTGTGCAACGAAAGGGACCCGAATGTCACATGTAGAACTCCAATTTTGAATAGTTTAAGAAGCATTTGGGGATCATTTAGGCTTCGGAAAATGCAAGTTCGGAAGCAACAAGGTTCGGAGCATGCGGGATGCACAACGTTGCGTAAGTTGTGCGCGGGGTTCCTCATTGTGCAACGAAAGGGACCCGAATGTCACATGTAGAACTCCAATTTTGAATAGTTTAGGAAGCATTTGGGGATCATTTAGGCTTCGGAAAATGCAAGTTCGGAAGCAACAAGGTTCGGAGCATGCGGGATGCACAACGTTGCGTAAGTTGTGCGCGGGGTTCCTCATTGTGCAACGAAAGGGACCCGAATGTCACATGTAGAACTCCAATTTTGAATAGTTTAAGAAGCATTTGGGGATCATTTAGGCTTCGGAAAATGCAAGTTCGGAAGCAACAAGGTTCGGAGCATGCGGGATGCACAACGTTGCGTAAGTTGTGCGCGGGGTTCCTCATTGTGCAACGAAAGGGACCCGAATGTCACATGTAGAACTCCAATTTTGAATAGTTTAAGAAGCATTTGGGGATCATTTAGGCTTCGGAAAATGCAAGTTCGGAAGCAACAAGGTTCGGAGCATGCGGGATGCACAACGTTGCGTAAGTTGTGCGCGGGGTTCCTCATTGTGCAACGAAAGGGACCCGAATGTCACATGTAGAACTCCAATTTTGAATAGTTTAGGAAGCATTTAGGGATCATTTAGGCTTCGGAAAATGCAAGTTCGGAAGCACCAAGGTTCGGAGCATGCGGGATGCACAACGTTGCGTAAGTTGTGCGCGGGGTTCCTCATTGTGCAACGAAAGGGACCCGAATGTCACATGTAGAACTCCAATTTTGAATAGTTTAAGAAGCATTTGGGGATCATTTAGGCTTCGGAAAATGCAAGTTCGGAAGCAACAAGGTTCGGAGCATGCGGGATGCACAACGTTGCGTAAGTTGTGCGCGGGGTTCCTCATTGTGCAACGAAAGGGACCCGAATGTCACATGTAGAACTCCAATTTTAAATAGTTTAAGAAGCATTTGGGGATCATTTAGGCTTCGGAAAATGCAAGTTCGGAAGCAACAAGGTTCGGAGCATGCGGGATGCACAACGTTGCGTAAGTTGTGCGCGGGGTTCCTCATTGTGCAACGAAAGGGACCCGAATGTCACATGTAGAACTCCAATTTTGAATAGTTTAAGAAGCATTTGGGGATCATTTAGGCTTCGGAAAATGCAAGTTCGGAAGCAACAAGGTTCGGAGCATGCGGGATGCACAACGTTGCGTAAGTTGTGCGCGGGGTTCCTCATTGTGCAACGAAAGGGACCCGAATGTCACATGTAGAACTCCAATTTTGAATAGTTTAAGAAGCATTTGGGGATCATTTAGGCTTCGGAAAATGCAAGTTCGGAAGCAACAAGGTTCGGAGCATGCGGGATGCACAACGTTGCGTAAGTTGTGCGCGGGGTTCCTCATTGTGCAACGAAAGGGACCCGAATGTCACATGTAGAACTCCAATTTTGAATAGTTTAAGAAGCATTTGGGGATCATTTAGGCTTCGGAAAATGCAAGTTCGGAAGCAACAAGGTTCGGAGCATGCGGGATGCACAACGTTGCGTAAGTTGTGCGCGGGGTTCCTCATTGTGCAACGAAAGGGACCCGAATGTCACATGTAGAACTCCAATTTTGAATAGTTTAGGAAGCATTTAGGGATCATTTAGGCTTCGGAAAATGCAAGTTCGGAAGCACCAAGGTTCGGAGCATGCGGGATGCACAACGTTGCGTAAGTTGTGCGCGGGGTTCCTCATTGTGCAACGAAAGGGACCCGAATGTCACATGTAGAACTCCAATTTTGAATAGTTTAGGAAGCATTTGGGGATCATTTAGGCTTCGGAAAATGCAAGTTCGGAAGCACCAAGGTTCGGAGCATGCGGGATGCACAACGTTGCGTAAGTTGTGCGCGGGGTTCCTCATTGTGCAACGAAAGGGACCCGAATGTCACATGTAGAACTCCAATTTTGAATAGTTTAAGAAGCATTTGGGGATCATTTAGGCTTCGGAAAATGCAAGTTCGGAAGCAACAAGGTTCGGAGCATGCGGGATGCACAACGTTGCGTAAGTTGTGCGCGGGGTTCCTCATTGTGCAACGAAAGGGACCCGAATGTCACATGTAGAACTCCAATTTTGAATAGTTTAGGAAGCATTTGGGGATCATTTAGGCTTCGGAAAATGCAAGTTCGGAAGCAACAAGGTTCGGAGCATGCGGGATGCACAACGTTGCGTAAGTTGTGCGCGGGGTTCCTCATTGTGCAACGAAAGGGACCCGAATGTCACATGTAGAACTCCAATTTTGAATAGTTTAGGAAGCATTTGGGGATCATTTAGGCTTCGGAAAATGCAAGTTCGGAAGCAACAAGGTTCGGAGCATGCGGGATGCACAACGTTGCGTAAGTTGTGCGCGGGGTTCCTCATTGTGCAACGAAAGGGACCCGAATGTCACATGTAGAACTCCAATTTTGAATAGTTTAGGAAGCATTTGGGGATCATTTAGGCTTCGGAAAATGCAAGTTCGGAAGCAACAAGGTTCGGAGCATGCGGGATGCACAACGTTGCGTAAGTTGTGCGCGGGGTTCCTCATTGTGCAACGAAAGGGACCCGAATGTCACATGTAGAACTCCAATTTTGAATAGTTTAAGAAGCATTTGGGGATCATTTAGGCTTCGGAAAATGCAAGTTCGGAAGCAACAAGGTTCGGAGCATGCGGGATGCACAACGTTGCGTAAGTTGTGCGCGGGGTTCCTCATTGTGCAACGAAAGGGACCCGAATGTCACATGTAGAACTCCAATTTTGAATAGTTTAAGAAGCATTTGGGGATCATTTAGGCTTCGGAAAATGCAAGTTCGGAAGCAACAAGGTTCGGAGCATGCGGGATGCACAACGTTGCGTAAGTTGTGCGCGGGGTTCCTCATTGTGCAACGAAAGGGACCCGAATGTCACATGTAGAACTCCAATTTTGAATAGTTTAAGAAGCATTTGGGGATCATTTAGGCTTCGGAAAATGCAAGTTCGGAAGCAACAAGGTTCGGAGCATGCGGGATGCACAACGTTGCGTAAGTTGTGCGCGGGGTTCCTCATTGTGCAACGAAAGGGACCCGAATGTCACATGTAGAACTCCAATTTTGAATAGTTTAGGAAGCATTTGGGGATCATTTAGGCTTCGGAAAATGCAAGTTCGGAAGCAACAAGGTTCGGAGCATGCGGGATGCACAACGTTGCGTAAGTTGTGCGCGGGGTTCCTCATTGTGCAACGAAAGGGACCCGAATGTCACATGTAGAACTCCAATTTTGAATAGTTTAAGAAGCATTTGGGGATCATTTAGGCTTCGGAAAATGCAAGTTCGGAAGCAACAAGGTTCGGAGCATGCGGGATGCACAACGTTGCGTAAGTTGTGCGCGGGGTTCCTCATTGTGCAACGAAAGGGACCCGAATGTCACATGTAGAACTCCAATTTTGAATAGTTTAAGAAGCATTTGGGGATCATTTAGGCTTCGGAAAATGCAAGTTCGGAAGCAACAAGGTTCGGAGCATGCGGGATGCACAACGTTGCGTAAGTTGTGCGCGGGGTTCCTCATTGTGCAACGAAAGGGACCCGAATGTCACATGTAGAACTCCAATTTTGAATAGTTTAAGAAGCATTTGGGGATCATTTAGGCTTCGGAAAATGCAAGTTCGGAAGCAACAAGGTTCGGAGCATGCGGGATGCACAACGTTGCGTAAGTTGTGCGCGGGGTTCCTCATTGTGCAACGAAAGGGACCCGAATGTCACATGTAGAACTCCAATTTTGAATAGTTTAAGAAGCATTTGGGGATCATTTAGGCTTCGGAAAATGCAAGTTCGGAAGCAACAAGGTTCGGAGCATGCGGGATGCACAACGTTGCGTAAGTTGTGCGCGGGGTTCCTCATTGTGCAACGAAAGGGACCCGAATGTCACATGTAGAACTCCAATTTTGAATAGTTTAGGAAGCATTTGGGGATCATTTAGGCTTCGGAAAATGCAAGTTCGGAAGCAACAAGGTTCGGAGCATGCGGGATGCACAACGTTGCGTAAGTTGTGCGCGGGGTTCCTCATTGTGCAACGAAAGGGACCCGAATGTCACATGTAGAACTCCAATTTTGAATAGTTTAAGAAGCATTTGGGGATCATTTAGGCTTCGGAAAATGCAAGTTCGGAAGCAACAAGGTTCGGAGCATGCGGGATGCACAACGTTGCGTAAGTTGTGCGCGGGGTTCCTCATTGTGCAACGAAAGGGACCCGAATGTCACATGTAGAACTCCAATTTTGAATAGTTTAAGAAGCATTTGGGGATCATTTAGGCTTCGGAAAATGCAAGTTCGGAAGCAACAAGGTTCGGAGCATGCGGGATGCACAACGTTGCGTAAGTTGTGCGCGGGGTTCCTCATTGTGCAACGAAAGGGACCCGAATGTCACATGTAGAACTCCAATTTTGAATAGTTTAGGAAGCATTTAGGGATCATTTAGGCTTCGGAAAATGCAAGTTCGGAAGCACCAAGGTTCGGAGCATGCGGGATGCACAACGTTGCGTAAGTTGTGCGCGGGGTTCCTCATTGTGCAACGAAAGGGACCCGAATGTCACATGTAGAACTCCAATTTTGAATAGTTTAAGAAGCATTTGGGGATCATTTAGGCTTCGGAAAATGCAAGTTCGGAAGCAACAAGGTTCGGAGCATGCGGGATGCACAACGTTGCGTAAGTTGTGCGCGGGGTTCCTCATTGTGCAACGAAAGGGACCCGAATGTCACATGTAGAACTCCAATTTTAAATAGTTTAAGAAGCATTTGGGGATCATTTAGGCTTCGGAAAATGCAAGTTCGGAAGCAACAAGGTTCGGAGCATGCGGGATGCACAACGTTGCGTAAGTTGTGCGCGGGGTTCCTCATTGTGCAACGAAAGGGACCCGAATGTCACATGTAGAACTCCAATTTTAAATAGTTTAAGAAGCATTTGGGGATCATTTAGGCTTCGGAAAATGCAAGTTCGGAAGCAACAAGGTTCGGAGCATGCGGGATGCACAACGTTGCGTAAGTTGTGCGCGGGGTTCCTCATTGTGCAACGAAAGGGACCCGAATGTCACATGTAGAACTCCAATTTTGAATAGTTTAGGAAGCATTTGGGGATCATTTAGGCTTCGGAAAATGCAAGTTCGGAAGCAACAAGGTTCGGAGCATGCGGGATGCACAACGTTGCGTAAGTTGTGCGCGGGGTTCCTCATTGTGCAACGAAAGGGACCCGAATGTCACATGTAGAACTCCAATTTTGAATAGTTTAAGAAGCATTTGGGGATCATTTAGGCTTCGGAAAATGCAAGTTCGGAAGCAACAAGGTTCGGAGCATGCGGGATGCACAACGTTGCGTAAGTTGTGCGCGGGGTTCCTCATTGTGCAACGAAAGGGACCCGAATGTCACATGTAGAACTCCAATTTTGAATAGTTTAGGAAGCATTTGGGGATCATTTAGGCTTCGGAAAATGCAAGTTCGGAAGCAACAAGGTTCGGAGCATGCGGGATGCACAACGTTGCGTAAGTTGTGCGCGGGGTTCCTCATTGTGCAACGAAAGGGACCCGAATGTCACATGTAGAACTCCAATTTTGAATAGTTTAGGAAGCATTTGGGGATCATTTAGGCTTCGGAAAATGCAAGTTCGGAAGCAACAAGGTTCGGAGCATGCGGGATGCACAACGTTGCGTAAGTTGTGCGCGGGGTTCCTCATTGTGCAACGAAAGGGACCCGAATGTCACATGTAGAACTCCAATTTTGAATAGTTTAGGAAGCATTTAGGGATCATTTAGGCTTCGGAAAATGCAAGTTCGGAAGCACCAAGGTTCGGAGCATGCGGGATGCACAACGTTGCGTAAGTTGTGCGCGGGGTTCCTCATTGTGCAACGAAAGGGACCCGAATGTCACATGTAGAACTCCAATTTTGAATAGTTTAGGAAGCATTTGGGGATCATTTAGGCTTCGGAAAATGCAAGTTCGGAAGCAACAAGGTTCGGAGCATGCGGGATGCACAACGTTGCGTAAGTTGTGCGCGGGGTTCCTCATTGTGCAACGAAAGGGACCCGAATGTCACATGTAGAACTCCAATTTTGAATAGTTTAAGAAGCATTTGGGGATCATTTAGGCTTCGGAAAATGCAAGTTCGGAAGCAACAAGGTTCGGAGCATGCGGGATGCACAACGTTGCGTAAGTTGTGCGCGGGGTTCCTCATTGTGCAACGAAAGGGACCCGAATGTCACATGTAGAACTCCAATTTTGAATAGTTTAGGAAGCATTTGGGGATCATTTAGGCTTCGGAAAATGCAAGTTCGGAAGCACCAAGGTTCGGAGCATGCGGGATGCACAACGTTGCGTAAGTTGTGCGCGGGGTTCCTCATTGTGCAACGAAAGGGACCCGAATGTCACATGTAGAACTCCAATTTTGAATAGTTTAAGAAGCATTTGGGGATCATTTAGGCTTCGGAAAATGCAAGTTCGGAAGCAACAAGGTTCGGAGCATGCGGGATGCACAACGTTGCGTAAGTTGTGCGCGGGGTTCCTCATTGTGCAACGAAAGGGACCCGAATGTCACATGTAGAACTCCAATTTTGAATAGTTTAAGAAGCATTTGGGGATCATTTAGGCTTCGGAAAATGCAAGTTCGGAAGCAACAAGGTTCGGAGCATGCGGGATGCACAACGTTGCGTAAGTTGTGCGCGGGGTTCCTCATTGTGCAACGAAAGGGACCCGAATGTCACATGTAGAACTCCAATTTTGAATAGTTTAAGAAGCATTTGGGGATCATTTAGGCTTCGGAAAATGCAAGTTCGGAAGCACCAAGGTTCGGAGCATGCGGGATGCACAACGTTGCGTAAGTTGTGCGCGGGGTTCCTCATTGTGCAACGAAAGGGACCCGAATGTCACATGTAGAACTCCAATTTTGAATAGTTTAAGAAGCATTTGGGGATCATTTAGGCTTCGGAAAATGCAAGTTCGGAAGCAACAAGGTTCGGAGCATGCGGGATGCACAACGTTGCGTAAGTTGTGCGCGGGGTTCCTCATTGTGCAACGAAAGGGACCCGAATGTCACATGTAGAACTCCAATTTTGAATAGTTTAGGAAGCATTTGGGGATCATTTAGGCTTCGGAAAATGCAAGTTCGGAAGCACCAAGGTTCGGAGCATGCGGGATGCACAACGTTGCGTAAGTTGTGCGCGGGGTTCCTCATTGTGCAACGAAAGGGACCCGAATGTCACATGTAGAACTCCAATTTTGAATAGTTTAGGAAGCATTTGGGGATCATTTAGGCTTCGGAAAATGCAAGTTCGGAAGCACCAAGGTTCGGAGCATGCGGGATGCACAACGTTGCGTAAGTTGTGCGCGGGGTTCCTCATTGTGCAACGAAAGGGACCCGAATGTCACATGTAGAACTCCAATTTTGAATAGTTTAAGAAGCATTTGGGGATCATTTAGGCTTCGGAAAATGCAAGTTCGGAAGCAACAAGGTTCGGAGCATGCGGGATGCACAACGTTGCGTAAGTTGTGCGCGGGGTTCCTCATTGTGCAACGAAAGGGACCCGAATGTCACATGTAGAACTCCAATTTTGAATAGTTTAAGAAGCATTTGGGGATCATTTAGGCTTCGGAAAATGCAAGTTCGGAAGCAACAAGGTTCGGAGCATGCGGGATGCACAACGTTGCGTAAGTTGTGCGCGGGGTTCCTCATTGTGCAACGAAAGGGACCCGAATGTCACATGTAGAACTCCAATTTTGAATAGTTTAGGAAGCATTTGGGGATCATTTAGGCTTCGGAAAATGCAAGTTCGGAAGCACCAAGGTTCGGAGCATGCGGGATGCACAACGTTGCGTAAGTTGTGCGCGGGGTTCCTCATTGTGCAACGAAAGGGACCCGAATGTCACATGTAGAACTCCAATTTTGAATAGTTTAAGAAGCATTTGGGGATCATTTAGGCTTCGGAAAATGCAAGTTCGGAAGCAACAAGGTTCGGAGCATGCGGGATGCACAACGTTGCGTAAGTTGTGCGCGGGGTTCCTCATTGTGCAACGAAAGGGACCCGAATGTCACATGTAGAACTCCAATTTTGAATAGTTTAAGAAGCATTTGGGGATCATTTAGGCTTCGGAAAATGCAAGTTCGGAAGCAACAAGGTTCGGAGCATGCGGGATGCACAACGTTGCGTAAGTTGTGCGCGGGGTTCCTCATTGTGCAACGAAAGGGACCCGAATGTCACATGTAGAACTCCAATTTTGAATAGTTTAAGAAGCATTTGGGGATCATTTAGGCTTCGGAAAATGCAAGTTCGGAAGCAACAAGGTTCGGAGCATGCGGGATGCACAACGTTGCGTAAGTTGTGCGCGGGGTTCCTCATTGTGCAACGAAAGGGACCCGAATGTCACATGTAGAACTCCAATTTTGAATAGTTTAGGAAGCATTTGGGGATCATTTAGGCTTCGGAAAATGCAAGTTCGGAAGCACCAAGGTTCGGAGCATGCGGGATGCACAACGTTGCGTAAGTTGTGCGCGGGGTTCCTCATTGTGCAACGAAAGGGACCCGAATGTCACATGTAGAACTCCAATTTTGAATAGTTTAGGAAGCATTTGGGGATCATTTAGGCTTCGGAAAATGCAAGTTCGGAAGCAACAAGGTTCGGAGCATGCGGGATGCACAACGTTGCGTAAGTTGTGCGCGGGGTTCCTCATTGTGCAACGAAAGGGACCCGAATGTCACATGTAGAACTCCAATTTTGAATAGTTTAAGAAGCATTTGGGGATCATTTAGGCTTCGGAAAATGCAAGTTCGGAAGCAACAAGGTTCGGAGCATGCGGGATGCACAACGTTGCGTAAGTTGTGCGCGGGGTTCCTCATTGTGCAACGAAAGGGACCCGAATGTCACATGTAGAACTCCAATTTTGAATAGTTTAAGAAGCATTTGGGGATCATTTAGGCTTCGGAAAATGCAAGTTCGGAAGCAACAAGGTTCGGAGCATGCGGGATGCACAACGTTGCGTAAGTTGTGCGCGGGGTTCCTCATTGTGCAACGAAAGGGACCCGAATGTCACATGTAGAACTCCAATTTTGAATAGTTTAGGAAGCATTTGGGGATCATTTAGGCTTCGGAAAATGCAAGTTCGGAAGCAACAAGGTTCGGAGCATGCGGGATGCACAACGTTGCGTAAGTTGTGCGCGGGGTTCCTCATTGTGCAACGAAAGGGACCCGAATGTCACATGTAGAACTCCAATTTTGAATAGTTTAAGAAGCATTTGGGGATCATTTAGGCTTCGGAAAATGCAAGTTCGGAAGCACCAAGGTTCGGAGCATGCGGGATGCACAACGTTGCGTAAGTTGTGCGCGGGGTTCCTCATTGTGCAACGAAAGGGACCCGAATGTCACATGTAGAACTCCAATTTTGAATAGTTTAAGAAGCATTTGGGGATCATTTAGGCTTCGGAAAATGCAAGTTCGGAAGCAACAAGGTTCGGAGCATGCGGGATGCACAACGTTGCGTAAGTTGTGCGCGGGGTTCCTCATTGTGCAACGAAAGGGACCCGAATGTCACATGTAGAACTCCAATTTTGAATAGTTTAGGAAGCATTTGGGGATCATTTAGGCTTCGGAAAATGCAAGTTCGGAAGCACCAAGGTTCGGAGCATGCGGGATGCACAACGTTGCGTAAGTTGTGCGCGGGGTTCCTCATTGTGCAACGAAAGGGACCCGAATGTCACATGTAGAACTCCAATTTTGAATAGTTTAGGAAGCATTTGGGGATCATTTAGGCTTCGGAAAATGCAAGTTCGGAAGCACCAAGGTTCGGAGCATGCGGGATGCATAACCTTGCGTAAGTTGCGCGGGGTTCCTCATTGTGCAACGAAAGGGACCCGAATGTCACATGTAGAACTCCAATTTTGAATAGTTTAGGAAGCATTTGGGGATCATTTAGGCTTCGGAAAATGCAAGTTCGGAAGCACCAAGGTTCGGAGCATGCGGGATGCACAACGTTGCGTAAGTTGTGCGCGGGGTTCCTCATTGTGCAACGAAAGGGACCCGAATGTCACATGTAGAACTCCAATTTTGAATAGTTTAGGAAGCATTTGGGGATCATTTAGGCTTCGGAAAATGCAAGTTCGGAAGCACCAAGGTTCGGAGCATGCGGGATGCACAACGTTGCGTAAGTTGTGCGCGGGGTTCCTCATTGTGCAACGAAAGGGACCCGAATGTCACATGTAGAACTCCAATTTTAAATAGTTTAAGAAGCATTTGGGGATCATTTAGGCTTCGGAAAATGCAAGTTCGGAAGCACCAAGGTTCGGAGCATGCGGGATGCACAACGTTGCGTAAGTTGTGCGCGGGGTTCCTCATTGTGCAACGAAAGGGACCCGAATGTCACATGTAGAACTCCAATTTTGAATAGTTTAAGAAGCATTTGGGGATCATTTAGGCTTCGGAAAATGCAAGTTCGGAAGCACCAAGGTTCGGAGCATGCGGGATGCACAACGTTGCGTAAGTTGTGCGCGGGGTTCCTCATTGTGCAACGAAAGGGACCCGAATGTCACATGTAGAACTCCAATTTTGAATAGTTTAGGAAGCATTTGGGGATCATTTATGCTTCGGAAAATGCAAGTTCGGAAGCACCAAGGTTCGGAGCATGCGGGATGCATAACCTTGCGTAAGTTGTGCGCGGGGTTCCTCATTGTGCAACGAAAGGGACCCGAATGTCACATGTAGAACTCCAATTTTGAATAGTTTAGGAAGCATTTGGGGATCATTTAGGCTTCGGAAAATGCAAGTTCGGAAGCAACAAGGTTCGGAGCATGCGGGATGCACAACGTTGCGTAAGTTGTGCGCGGGGTTCCTCATTGTGCAACGAAAGGGACCCGAATGTCACATGTAGAACTCCAATTTTGAATAGTTTAAGAAGCATTTGGGGATCATTTAGGCTTCGGAAAATGCAAGTTCGGAAGCAACAAGGTTCGGAGCATGCGGGATGCACAACGTTGCGTAAGTTGTGCGCGGGGTTCCTCATTGTGCAACGAAAGGGACCCGAATGTCACATGTAGAACTCCAATTTTGAATAGTTTAAGAAGCATTTGGGGATCATTTAGGCTTCGGAAAATGCAAGTTCGGAAGCACCAAGGTTCGGAGCATGCGGGATGCACAACGTTGCGTAAGTTGTGCGCGGGGTTCCTCATTGTGCAACGAAAGGGACCCGAATGTCACATGTAGAACTCCAATTTTGAATAGTTTAAGAAGCATTTGGGGATCATTTAGGCTTCGGAAAATGCAAGTTCGGAAGCACCAAGGTTCGGAGCATGCGGGATGCACAACGTTGCGTAAGTTGTGCGCGGGGTTCCTCATTGTGCAACGAAAGGGACCCGAATGTCACATGTAGAACTCCAATTTTGAATAGTTTAAGAAGCATTTGGGGATCATTTAGGCTTCGGAAAATGCAAGTTCGGAAGCACCAAGGTTCGGAGCATGCGGGATGCACAACGTTGCGTAAGTTGTGCGCGGGGTTCCTCATTGTGCAACGAAAGGGACCCGAATGTCACATGTAGAACTCCAATTTTGAATAGTTTAAGAAGCATTTGGGGATCATTTAGGCTTCGGAAAATGCAAGTTCGGAAGCAACAAGGTTCGGAGCATGCGGGATGCACAACGTTGCGTAAGTTGTGCGCGGGGTTCCTCATTGTGCAACGAAAGGGACCCGAATGTCACATGTAGAACTCCAATTTTAAATAGTTTAAGAAGCATTTGGGGATCATTTAGGCTTCGGAAAATGCAAGTTCGGAAGCAACAAGGTTCGGAGCATGCGGGATGCACAACGTTGCGTAAGTTGTGCGCGGGGTTCCTCATTGTGCAACGAAAGGGACCCGAATGTCACATGTAGAACTCCAATTTTGAATAGTTTAAGAAGCATTTGGGGATCATTTAGGCTTCGGAAAATGCAAGTTCGGAAGCACCAAGGTTCGGAGCATGCGGGATGCACAACGTTGCGTAAGTTGTGCGCGGGGTTCCTCATTGTGCAACGAAAGGGACCCGAATGTCACATGTAGAACTCCAATTTTGAATAGTTTAGGAAGCATTTAGGGATCATTTAGGCTTCGGAAAATGCAAGTTCGGAAGCACCAAGGTTCGGAGCATGCGGGATGCACAACGTTGCGTAAGTTGTGCGCGGGGTTCCTCATTGTGCAACGAAAGGGACCCGAATGTCACATGTAGAACTCCAATTTTGAATAGTTTAAGAAGCATTTGGGGATCATTTAGGCTTCGGAAAATGCAAGTTCGGAAGCAACAAGGTTCGGAGCATGCGGGATGCACAACGTTGCGTAAGTTGTGCGCGGGGTTCCTCATTGTGCAACGAAAGGGACCCGAATGTCACATGTAGAACTCCAATTTTGAATAGTTTAAGAAGCATTTGGGGATCATTTAGGCTTCGGAAAATGCAAGTTCGGAAGCAACAAGGTTCGGAGCATGCGGGATGCACAACGTTGCGTAAGTTGTGCGCGGGGTTCCTCATTGTGCAACGAAAGGGACCCGAATGTCACATGTAGAACTCCAATTTTGAATAGTTTAGGAAGCATTTAGGGATCATTTAGGCTTCGGAAAATGCAAGTTCGGAAGCACCAAGGTTCGGAGCATGCGGGATGCACAACGTTGCGTAAGTTGTGCGCGGGGTTCCTCATTGTGCAACGAAAGGGACCCGAATGTCACATGTAGAACTCCAATTTTGAATAGTTTAAGAAGCATTTGGGGATCATTTAGGCTTCGGAAAATGCAAGTTCGGAAGCACCAAGGTTCGGAGCATGCGGGATGCACAACGTTGCGTAAGTTGTGCGCGGGGTTCCTCATTGTGCAACGAAAGGGACCCGAATGTCACATGTAGAACTCCAATTTTGAATAGTTTAGGAAGCATTTGGGGATCATTTAGGCTTCGGAAAATGCAAGTTCGGAAGCACCAAGGTTCGGAGCATGCGGGATGCACAACGTTGCGTAAGTTGTGCGCGGGGTTCCTCATTGTGCAACGAAAGGGACCCGAATGTCACATGTAGAACTCCAATTTTGAATAGTTTAAGAAGCATTTGGGGATCATTTAGGCTTCGGAAAATGCAAGTTCGGAAGCACCAAGGTTCGGAGCATGCGGGATGCACAACGTTGCGTAAGTTGTGCGCGGGGTTCCTCATTGTGCAACGAAAGGGACCCGAATGTCACATGTAGAACTCCAATTTTGAATAGTTTAGGAAGCATTTGGGGATCATTTAGGCTTCGGAAAATGCAAGTTCGGAAGCACCAAGGTTCGGAGCATGCGGGATGCACAACGTTGCGTAAGTTGTGCGCGGGGTTCCTCATTGTGCAACGAAAGGGACCCGAATGTCACATGTAGAACTCCAATTTTGAATAGTTTAAGAAGCATTTGGGGATCATTTAGGCTTCGAAAATGCAAGTTCGGAAGCACCAAGGTTCGGAGCATGCGGGATGCACAACGTTGCGTAAGTTGTGCGCGGGGTTCCTCATTGTGCAACGAAAGGGACCCGAATGTCACATGTAGAACTCCAATTTTGAATAGTTTAGGAAGCATTTAGGGATCATTTAGGCTTCGGAAAATGCAAGTTCGGAAGCAACAAGGTTCGGAGCATGCGGGATGCACAACGTTGCGTAAGTTGTGCGCGGGGTTCCTCATTGTGCAACGAAAGGGACCCGAATGTCACATGTAGAACTCCAATTTTGAATAGTTTAAGAAGCATTTGGGGATCATTTAGGCTTCGAAAATGCAAGTTCGGAAGCAACAAGGTTCGGAGCATGCGGGATGCACAACGTTGCGTAAGTTGTGCGCGGGGTTCCTCATTGTGCAACGAAAGGGACCCGAATGTCACATGTAGAACTCCAATTTTAAATAGTTTAGGAAGCATTTGGGGATCATTTAGGCTTCGGAAAATGCAAGTTCGGAAGCACCAAGGTTCGGAGCATGCGGGATGCACAACGTTGCGTAAGTTGTGCGCGGGGTTCCTCATTGTGCAACGAAAGGGACCCGAATGTCACATGTAGAACTCCAATTTTGAATAGTTTAGGAAGCATTTGGGGATCATTTAGGCTTCGGAAAATGCAAGTTCGGAAGCACCAAGGTTCGGAGCATGCGGGATGCACAACGTTGCGTAAGTTGTGCGCGGGGTTCCTCATTGTGCAACGAAAGGGACCCGAATGTCACATGTAGAACTCCAATTTTGAATAGTTTAGGAAGCATTTGGGGATCATTTAGGCTTCGGAAAATGCAAGTTCGGAAGCACCAAGGTTCGGAGCATGCGGGATGCACAACGTTGCGTAAGTTGTGCGCGGGGTTCCTCATTGTGCAACGAAAGGGACCCGAATGTCACATGTAGAACTCCAATTTTGAATAGTTTAAGAAGCATTTGGGGATCATTTAGGCTTCGGAAAATGCAAGTTCGGAAGCAACAAGGTTCGGAGCATGCGGGATGCACAACGTTGCGTAAGTTGTGCGCGGGGTTCCTCATTGTGCAACGAAAGGGACCCGAATGTCACATGTAGAACTCCAATTTTGAATAGTTTAGGAAGCATTTGGGGATCATTTAGGCTTCGGAAAATGCAAGTTCGGAAGCACCAAGGTTCGGAGCATGCGGGATGCACAACGTTGCGTAAGTTGTGCGCGGGGTTCCTCATTGTGCAACGAAAGGGACCCGAATGTCACATGTAGAACTCCAATTTTGAATAGTTTAGGAAGCATTTGGGGATCATTTAGGCTTCGGAAAATGCAAGTTCGGAAGCACCAAGGTTCGGAGCATGCGGGATGCACAACGTTGCGTAAGTTGTGCGCGGGGTTCCTCATTGTGCAACGAAAGGGACCCGAATGTCACATGTAGAACTCCAATTTTGAATAGTTTAAGAAGCATTTGGGGATCATTTAGGCTTCGGAAAATGCAAGTTCGGAAGCAACAAGGTTCGGAGCATGCGGGATGCACAACGTTGCGTAAGTTGTGCGCGGGGTTCCTCATTGTGCAACGAAAGGGACCCGAATGTCACATGTAGAACTCCAATTTTGAATAGTTTAGGAAGCATTTGGGGATCATTTAGGCTTCGGAAAATGCAAGTTCGGAAGCACCAAGGTTCGGAGCATGCGGGATGCACAACGTTGCGTAAGTTGTGCGCGGGGTTCCTCATTGTGCAACGAAAGGGACCCGAATGTCACATGTAGAACTCCAATTTTGAATAGTTTAAGAAGCATTTGGGGATCATTTAGGCTTCGGAAAATGCAAGTTCGGAAGCAACAAGGTTCGGAGCATGCGGGATGCACAACGTTGCGTAAGTTGTGCGCGGGGTTCCTCATTGTGCAACGAAAGGGACCCGAATGTCACATGTAGAACTCCAATTTTGAATAGTTTAAGAAGCATTTGGGGATCATTTATGCTTCGGAAAATGCAAGTTCGGAAGCACCAAGGTTCGGAGCATGCGGGATGCACAACGTTGCGTAAGTTGTGCGCGGGGTTCCTCATTGTGCAACGAAAGGGACCCGAATGTCAAATGTAGAACTCCAATTTTGAATAGTTTAAGAAGCATTTGGGGATCATTTAGGCTTCGGAAAATGCAAGTTCGGAAGCACCAAGGTTCGGAGCATGCGGGATGCACAACGTTGCGTAAGTTGTGCGCGGGGTTCCTCATTGTGCAACGAAAGGGACCCGAATGTCACATGTAGAACTCCAATTTTGAATAGTTTAGGAAGCATTTGGGGATCATTTATGCTTCGGAAAATGCAAGTTCGGAAGCACCAAGGTTCGGAGCATGCGGGATGCACAACGTTGCGTAAGTTGTGCGCGGGGTTCCTCATTGTGCAACGAAAGGGACCCGAATGTCACATGTAGAACTCCAATTTTAAATAGTTTAAGAAGCATTTGGGGATCATTTAGGCTTCGGAAAATGCAAGTTCGGAAGCAACAAGGTTCGGAGCATGCGGGATGCACAACGTTGCGTAAGTTGTGCGCGGGGTTCCTCATTGTGCAACGAAAGGGACCCGAATGTCACATGTAGAACTCCAATTTTGAATAGTTTAAGAAGCATTTGGGGATCATTTAGGCTTCGGAAAATGCAAGTTCGGAAGCAACAAGGTTCGGAGCATGCGGGATGCACAACGTTGCGTAAGTTGTGCGCGGGGTTCCTCATTGTGCAACGAAAGGGACCCGAATGTCACATGTAGAACTCCAATTTTGAATAGTTTAAGAAGCATTTGGGGATCATTTAGGCTTCGGAAAATGCAAGTTCGGAAGCAACAAGGTTCGGAGCATGCGGGATGCACAACGTTGCGTAAGTTGTGCGCGGGGTTCCTCATTGTGCAACGAAAGGGACCCGAATGTCACATGTAGAACTCCAATTTTGAATAGTTTAAGAAGCATTTGGGGATCATTTAGGCTTCGGAAAATGCAAGTTCGGAAGCAACAAGGTTCGGAGCATGCGGGATGCACAACGTTGCGTAAGTTGTGCGCGGGGTTCCTCATTGTGCAACGAAAGGGACCCGAATGTCACATGTAGAACTCCAATTTTGAATAGTTTAGGAAGCATTTGGGGATCATTTAGGCTTCGGAAAATGCAAGTTCGGAAGCAACAAGGTTCGGAGCATGCGGGATGCACAACGTTGCGTAAGTTGTGCGCGGGGTTCCTCATTGTGCAACGAAAGGGACCCGAATGTCACATGTAGAACTCCAATTTTAAATAGTTTAGGAAGCATTTGGGGATCATTTAGGCTTCGGAAAATGCAAGTTCGGAAGCAACAAGGTTCGGAGCATGCGGGATGCACAACGTTGCGTAAGTTGTGCGCGGGGTTCCTCATTGTGCAACGAAAGGGACCCGAATGTCACATGTAGAACTCCAATTTTGAATAGTTTAGGAAGCATTTAGGGATCATTTAGGCTTCGGAAAATGCAAGTTCGGAAGCACCAAGGTTCGGAGCATGCGGGATGCACAACGTTGCGTAAGTTGTGCGCGGGGTTCCTCATTGTGCAACGAAAGGGACCCGAATGTCACATGTAGAACTCCAATTTTGAATAGTTTAGGAAGCATTTGGGGATCATTTAGGCTTCGGAAAATGCAAGTTCGGAAGCACCAAGGTTCGGAGCATGCGGGATGCACAACGTTGCGTAAGTTGTGCGCGGGGTTCCTCATTGTGCAACGAAAGGGACCCGAATGTCACATGTAGAACTCCAATTTTGAATAGTTTAAGAAGCATTTGGGGATCATTTAGGCTTCGGAAAATGCAAGTTCGGAAGCAACAAGGTTCGGAGCATGCGGGATGCACAACGTTGCGTAAGTTGTGCGCGGGGTTCCTCATTGTGCAACGAAAGGGACCCGAATGTCACATGTAGAACTCCAATTTTAAATAGTTTAAGAAGCATTTGGGGATCATTTAGGCTTCGGAAAATGCAAGTTCGGAAGCAACAAGGCTCGGAGCATGCGGGATGCACAACGTTGCGTAAGTTGTGCGCGGGGTTCCTCATTGTGCAACGAAAGGGACCCGAATGTCACATGTAGAACTCCAATTTTGAATAGTTTAGGAAGCATTTGGGGATCATTTAGGCTTCGGAAAATGCAAGTTCGGAAGCACCAAGGTTCGGAGCATGCGGGATGCACAACCTTGCGTAAGTTGTGCGCGGGGTTCCTCATTGTGCAACGAAAGGGACCCGAATGTCACATGTAGAACTCCAATTTTAAATAGTTTAAGAAGCATTTGGGGATCATTTAGGCTTCGGAAAATGCAAGTTCGGAAGCACCAAGGTTCGGAGCATGCGGGATGCACAACGTTGCGTAAGTTGTGCGCGGGGTTCCTCATTGTGCAACGAAAGGGACCCGAATGTCACATGTAGAACTCCAATTTTGAATAGTTTAAGAAGCATTTAGGATCATTTAGGCTTCGGAAAATGCAAGTTCGGAAGCAACAAGGTTCGGAGCATGCGGGATGCACAACGTTGCGTAAGTTGTGCGCGGGGTTCCTCATTGTGCAACGAAAGGGACCCGAATGTCAAATGTAGAACTCCAATTTTGAATAGTTTAGGAAGCATTTGGGGATCATTTAGGCTTCGGAAAATGCAAGTTCGGAAGCACCAAGGTTCGGAGCATGCGGGATGCACAACGTTGCGTAAGTTGTGCGCGGGGTTCCTCATTGTGCAACGAAAGGGACCCGAATGTCACATGTAGAACTCCAATTTTAAATAGTTTAAGAAGCATTTGGGGATCATTTAGGCTTCGGAAAATGCAAGTTCGGAAGCAACAAGGTTCGGAGCATGCGGGATGCACAACGTTGCGTAAGTTGTGCGCGGGGTTCCTCATTGTGCAACGAAAGGGACCCGAATGTCACATGTAGAACTCCAATTTTAAATAGTTTAAGAAGCATTTGGGGATCATTTAGGCTTCGGAAAATGCAAGTTCGGAAGCACCAAGGTTCGGAGCATGCGGGATGCATAACCTTGCGTAAGTTGCGCGGGGTTCTTCATTGTGCAACGAAAGGGACCCGAATGTCAAATGCAGAACTCCAATTTTGAATAGTTTAAGAAGCATTTGGGGATCATTTAGGCTTCGGAAAATGCAAGTTCGGAAGCACCAAGGTTCGGAGCATGCGGGATGCACAACGTTGCGTAAGTTGTGCGCGGGGTTCCTCATTGTGCAACGAAAGGGACCCGAATGTCACATGTAGAACTCCAATTTTGAATAGTTTAGGAAGCATTTGGGGATCATTTAGGCTTCGGAAAATGCAAGTTCGGAAGCACCAAGGTTCGGAGCATGCGGGATGCATAACCTTGCGTAAGTTGCGCGGGGTTCTTCATTGTGCAACGAAAGGGACCCGAATGTCAAATGCAGAACTCCCATTTTGAATAGTTTAGGAAGCATTTGGGGATCATTTAGGCTTCGGAAAATGCAAGTTCGGAAGCAACAAGGTTCGGAGCATGCGGGATGCACAACGTTGCGTAAGTTGTGCGCGGGGTTCCTCATTGTGCAACGAAAGGGACCCGAATGTCACATGTGGAACTCCAATTTTAAATAGTTTAGAAAGCATTTGGGGATCATTTAGGCTTCGGAAAATGCAAAGTTCGGAAGCAACAAGTACGGAGCATGCGTGATGCACAACCTTGCGTAAGTTGTGCGCGGGGTTCCTCATTGTGCAACGAAAGGGACCCGAATGTCACATGTAGAACTCCAATTTTAAATAGTTTGGCAAGCATTTGGGGATCATTTAGGCTTCGGAAAATGCAAGTTCGGAAGCAACAAGGTTCGGAGCATGCGGGATGCACAACGTTGCGTAAGTTGTGCGCGGGGTTCCTCATTGTGCAACGAAAGGGACCCGAATGTCACATGTAGAACTCCAATTTTGAATAGTTTAGGAAGCATTTGGGGATCATTTAGGCTTCGGAAAATGCAAGTTCGGAAGCACCAAGGTTCGGAGCATGCGGGATGCATAACCTTGCGTAAGTTGTGCGCTGGGTTCCTCATTGTGCAACGAAAGGGGCCCGAATGTCAAATGTAGAACTCCAATTTTGAATAGTTTAGGAAGCATTTGGGGATCATTTAGGCTTCGGAAAATGCAAGTTCGGAAGCACCAAGGTTCGGAGCATGCGGGATGCACAACCTTGCGTAAGTTGCGCGGGGTTCCTCATTGTGCAACGAAAGGGACCCGAATGTCAAATGCAGAACTCCCATTTTGAATAGTTTAGGAAGCATTTGGGGATCATTTAGGCTTCGGAAAATGCCTAGTTCGTGATGCACCAAGGATCGAGGAGCATGCGGGATGCACAACCATGCGTAAGTAGTGGGCGGGGTTCCACATTGTGCAACGAAAGGGACCCGAATGTCAAATGTAGAAATCCAATTTAAAATAGTTTAGGAAGCATTTGGGGATCATTTAGGCTTCGGAAAATGCAAGTTCGAAAGCACCAAGGTTCGGAGCATGCGGGATGCACAACGTTGCGTAAGTTGTGCGCGGGGTTCCTCATTGTGCAACGAAAGGGACCCGAATGTCACATGTAGAACTCCAATTTTAAATAGTTTAAGAAGCATTTGGGGATCATTTAGGCTTTGGAAAATTCAAGTTCGGAAGCAACAAGCTTCGGAGCATGCGGGATGCACAACGTTGCGTAAGTTGTGCGCGGGGTTCCTCATTGTGCAACGAAAGGGACCCGAATGTCACATGTAGAACTCCAATTTTAAATAGTTTAAGAAGCATTTGGGGATCATTTTGTCTTCGGAAAATGCAAGTTCGGAAGCAACAAGGTTCGTAGCATGCGGGATGCACAACGTTGCGTAAGTTGTGCGCGGGGTTCCTCATTGTGCAACGAAAGGGACCCGAATGTCACATGTAGAACTCCAATTTTGAGTA